>VNJW01011889.1:0-37339 GCA_008042615.1 Drosophila auraria
TGTCCGTCTGTCTGTCCGTCTGTCTGTCTGTCGGTTTCTACGCGAACTAGTCTCTCAGTTTTTGAGCTATCGGGCTGAAATTTTCAGCATAGTCTTATTTCTTTAGCACGCAGTATATATGTCGGAACGGCCGAAATCGGACCACTATATCCTATAGCTGCCATAGGAATGATGGCGAAATTAATGTACAAAAATTTTTAATTTTTCTCTGTTTTTCAACGAATTTCTATAAATTTCAAGATATAGTCGTTTTTTATAGTTCTAGAATTACGGTTTTAATTTCATTAAGATCGGACAACTATATCATATAGCTGCCATAGAAGGGATCGGTCGATTTATATGAAAATGTAAAATTCTACATGTAAAATGTAAAATTTACAAAATTTACATAATTTGACATTTTTTTTTTACATTGCCAAATTGGATCGATTTTCAATGATCCAATTGCTGACTGCAAGGGTATATAAACTTCGGTTTACCGAAGTTAGCTTTCTTTCTCGTTTATTTTGCCTTAATTGACGCTGTCACGGGGATACGTTTGAATGCTCAATGCTGAACATTATTTGTTGAAAATGGCAACAACGCGGTTAAAGCCAAACCCGAAATTGTTGGTGCTTGGCCACCAGGCATTGCTAACATAATTTCCGTTTTGTTTTCGGTTAGTCGAGTTTTTTGAAATAAATTACGGAATTTAGGTGAACCATGTTCATGTCACGTTCAAATGTCAATCAGTGGGCGACGACATCTGCAAAGGGGCAGAGAAGTGCCGTGGAGTGAATTTAAATATTTCGCATTTTTTTCCCTCGCAGGCGGCAGGTGTTTTTTGGGCCACTTGGTCTTGACACCGAAACACCGATGATGCCTGTGATTCCTGCACTAATTAACTCGGTACTTGGGCGATGGTTAAACTTGGATAATTTCTAATCATTACACGGGCTTTCCACCCTGATGTTTTGCTAACTTTTACCCACAGTTGGCGCCCGGTTTTTCTTGCCGTTTCTACTTCGCTTACACGACTTGAACTTGTCAATGTCGGTGTGTCGACAGCCAGTCTACTAACTAATTACTATTAAAGTTAATTAACTTTTACCTTAGTTCCGATTCACTCGCCTGCCTCAATTATTTCATTTGCTGCCTGGCTCTGGCACTGGCACGTCGTCACTGATGCAATTTTTCGAGAAAACGCAGGAGTGGTGGACTCACTTAACCCTATTTTCTTTCTCTTTTTATATATAAGTATATAGTAGAAGTAAGTAAACCGCTGCTGCCTGTTGCTACCTGGGGCCTTTGTATTCATTGCCTGACTTTTGCAATTAGGTTAATGGTTCGCCTTTGTGACGTATTTTTAGATGCCAGTGCGAGTTCTGTATACGTAAAAATAAATACAAATATGTAAACATTAAGGCAAGCAATGAACTCGGAGGCTGACCTTAGCTTTATATTTTACAGTTGACTCGAATAAATACAGTCAAGAGCAGAATAAAAGAAAAGAAGAATAAAGATGCATTTACAAAACTAGAAAGCCGATTTAATCTTAAACAACTCAAATAGCTTGCGGTTTTTTTGTACCAACAAATAACTGCAATCCAATTAAAACTATATTTTATTTTAATTGGCAAAAAGGACAAGAGAGAGATATCAAGTTTCGACAACAAAACAATACAGAAAGACAAATGAAAATAAGAAGCTTTATTTATTAGGTTTCCCTCCGAGTCCTGCCATTTAATAAATAAAATCAAATCAATTTTAATGACTTGCCCGCAATGTAAACTGATAAAGTTGATCATTTGGCAACTTTATTATCCGCTTGACATCATCCAGAGAGATGGTAATCCAATATCTAATGCCAACCGACAGCTTCCTGCCACACCACAACCAACGTCCTTGGTTTATCGAAGGGTTAATTCAAATTTCAACAACTTTGACGCATACAAAGCGATTTGTATGAAAAATCCGAGGAAAAAAAAAAGAAAACAAAGAGCCAAGAGCGAAGGAAACATTTGTTTTCTGTCAAATTTGCCTTTAATAATAATACACCACCATCCACATTTTTCTTTTCCCTTTACCTCTCTCCATCTCTAGAGCTCTCTCAATTTTCCCCTGTATTTCATATTTTTTTCTTTTAGTTTCCATAAAATCTCCCCCACACGGGCATTGGAAACTATTGATTAAATTACAAAATAGAAAAAAACTCCTACTAAAATGATTGATGGATAGATGGATGGATGGCTGGCTGGATAGATAGATAGATGTATGGTTTGTTCGAGGGTTTAGAACTTGAGTGCATTGAGCCTATAGACGAAGAACTGTCTGTCTGTCTGTGCTGGTTGTTTTTGTTGTCTTTTTCTGATTTCGCTTTATTTTTGGTTAAAAACATTTGAAACATTTTTAGCACAGCGGCGGACGAATCGAAAATAGCCCAAAGGCAAGCGCGCTGCAGCGGTGTTGCAGTGTCGCGGCTGCATACCGCAACGCATTTCAGCTCGAACCGCAACGAAATGAAGATGAATTACCCACAAAATCTCCTTGAGGAGGGATGCAAGGGAACGACGACAACAACGCCGGTCGCTCGCTCGGTCGGTCCATGCAAATTGCGAATTGCAAATCACAAATAAATTTCGCTTCGAGAAATTTGCACTCAGTCGATCAAGCGGTCGCTGTTCGTATAAAGTGCAGCACCGACATCCACCAGATACATAGATAGATACCGAGATACAAGTGCACAATATAAATGCGTTTGCCAAGAAATCCAAGCAAAAAAAAAAAAAAAAAAAAATCAAGAAAGAAAACGATGTGTCGCCGTCATGAAGATGAAGATGAAGAAATTGCCGCTGGTTGAGTCGAAATCGCAATAAACTGCAAGTTGCAGAATCTCAGATAAAGAATCGGAGGTAGTAAAAATAGCCAGAAATACTGCCAGATTCAGTCAAACTCAGACAGACAGACCGACAGTCAGGCAGTCAGTCACCAAGGGAGTGACAGTCCCGGGGAGCTAGACAATTGAAGTATGTACTGGCATTTTGTCAAAATGTCCTCGCAGGCAGAAGCTTCCTTGGAATGAAAGATGCAAAGCTTGAAGAGAGAAATCAAAAATTGGCTAAATAAATCTTAAATCCAAGATTTTTCATTAAACTTTCTTCTAACAGAAGCTTAGTTAATGCAACCTGAACCGAAACTTAACGATTTATAAAACAATAAAAATAAATAAAGAAGTATTTTGTACCCCATACCCACCATATACTGCGTGGAGCAATGGGTAGGGTGCTGGACGATGAATCTGATTGTTTTGAGTTTCAATTCGAACAGTAAAAATTGTGTTTAGAAATAATGTTATACATGAATTTACTTTATTTAACTTATTAACAAAATAAAACAAATATAATTGTCATGTACAATTAAAGAAAAGAATTTAATAAAGGAATTTAAGTAATTCCAAAGTATAAATCTACCCACTAATCGAGGCATTTATAAGTTATAAAAGTCATACTTGAGACAAAAATTACTCAGAAAATTAATAAAGAATTCTATCCACTGGTTCATGTCTCAAACTTAGACAAGATGATCCATTTGTGGCATTTGTTCAGCTCATTTGTTGCTTCTAATTGTCCCAGGTAGCTAAGCTAATCAAAAACTTCGCCAGCAGCCCCAAAAGTGTCCATCTCGCACATATGCTGGTGCTCTTCATTTTTGGGAGCCAAGAGCAGCCCCAGCAGAAGCCTCATCATCATCATCATCATCAGCCTGAACGTCTTGCCTTTCCTCGAGCCAAAAGAAAAAGTGAAATGCCGAGAGCAGAGGAAAATGTCTGGCGACAGCAACATGAGGCGGCATTTGTTACTCGCAATTAGATGCACTGTATTCCGCCAGCAGACACGGGCGCACTCCGGTCATTTTTCCCGACCAATCCCCTGAAGCAACCAATCCCCGAAGCCCCTTGGGTTAGCGAACGGAACGATACGAAGAAGGCCCGTCCAATGTCGAACGAAAATTGCACATAAAATGCAATTTACAAAATGTTTTCTTCAACGTTTGCGTTTGCATTGCGAAATTTAATTAAAACAGCAGCCAGCCAGCCACCACAATGAAATGAAATTAAATGCTGCAGATCAGTGAGCGACAAGAGCGAGTGCCAGATCTGCTGCTGCTTCTGCTGCCGCCGTCTTGGCCAGGCCAAGTAAAAACATCAAAAGTCCAAGTCAAGTGGGCCCAGCATCAGATCCGAGGGAGGGAGATGCGAAATGGACTTGCACCTAAAAATGCCATTCGAAAATAATAAAACAATGTGCAATGTTATAAACAGGCTGCCTGCCCTGGGCGATACATTTCGCAACGGCCTCCACTTCTTTGGCGGCAATCAATCATTCCCGGCAAAGACAAACCTTTTAAACTATATAATATACATTCGTAGACAATCGTGCATGCTATTGGCATTGCTCATCGGCGTCATCATCATCATCAGCAGCAGCAGCACCGCGGCCGCACACGTCAGAGATACATTCTCATGAATGACATAAGTACTCTTCTGAATACATTTGTATATTTTGTGTATCTGTATCTGATTTGTTTCTAAACTCTGGCGGCGGCGGTGGCGGTGGCCAAATCTCTTGGTAACAAACGGCAATTGCTCTATTCAGGTCCGTTCTATATATTCAGCATTTGCCATTTGGCCAGATCTCTTATCTCAGTTAGCAACGCTCATTAGTCACAGCGGGCGGCAGCGGTGGTGGTGGTGGTGGTGCCGGTGGAGCACGTAGAGCATTGAAAATTGTCATTAGTTCGGCGTTTGATTTTTCCGTGCCGTGCCCATGCTTGTTTTTCCCCCCTTCGAGGCTTTTCAGCTGACGTGTACAACACAGAGCAAACAATATGGGGGAAAAGTAAATTGCATGTGCTTTGGTTTCTAATGATTTTCAATTAGAAACTGTGAACACTCCCCTCCGGCCACATACAGAGATTAAGGTCAGATTTTAATTACTGGCATTAATCAGTTTTCTTAGCCTTTGAACCTCTTAAGGCAAAGCATCGTGATTAGTAAGCAATTAATACTTTGAATCTGAATTAATAACAATTTTAGATCAATATAATCAGAGCTGACACATTAAGCAAAAGTTTTTGCAGATAGTGCACCTAAAATTCCCAAATGCGAATTCAGGGGATGAGGTTCCGTGGCTGGGAAATGAAATATAATACTGAAAAGCTAATTTTCTGACACGATCTTTTATTTTATTGGCAAAATAATCATGTCTTGTTTTAATTGGACTAGTTATAGCAAATAAATTAAATATAAATAATTATTTTCCAAATATCTATGCAAAATAAATGTATGTAAGAAAGGTTTTCAGTTCTGAATTATTTTACCTTCTCAATAATTAAAAAAAATAAATTTTAAATAAATATTTTAGTCCCTAGAAAAGTACATGCCAGACAACCTCTTAATACCTTAATTTCTCCAATTAAAATTAGTTTCATGAAGCCCTTATTATGTGATCTTTAATAGTTAGTACAAGCTCTTTTATTCCTATTTAACATACCATACAAAAGCAAACTTCACTTAATTACTTTATCCCAAAGCCTGATCCCTGAAAAGAACTTTGGCCATTTCCCTGATGAAACACTATTGACGAGCCAGACACCCACCCTGCAAAAATAAATACAAAAAACCAGGAGGAGGAAAAAAGGAAGGAACACACAACAAACTGAGCCATAAATCCATCCATCTTTTCAACAAACTCAGCCGAAGGCAGAAAGTTCTTGCTGCTGCTTCTGCCGCTGCTGTTTGTTGTTTGCTGTTGATTTGCGTTTTCGTCATTTTAATGTCAGTTCACTTGACGTGCCAGTGGATATAGCAACAAACTAGAGATACTCACACGGACAGATGGACGGATTGAGGGATGGAGGGATGGGCTGAGCTGACTGGCTGCCTGGCCCACTGAGGTCCGACCGCGTTGATCACTTATGACAACAGTCGGCTTGGCCTCTGCGTCTTCGGCCGTGTGCATGTAATTTATGTGGAAAAATCTTTCGGGCGCTTCAAACATAAAACAATTTTCATTTCCATTCCCATTTTCCGCCTTGCCCCCCTTCTCAACCAACCGACCGACCGCCTCTTGTGGTCTGCGCGCAATTTACGCGCCGCTTTTCATGTGAAAATCCTCACTAATTCGTCTGTTTTGGGCCTCTCGTATCGGTCTATACGTTATGGTTGCTTTTTTTCATAATTTTTTATTTATGGAAAATGCTTTTAAATGCGCATAAAAATACATGCAAGGTGGCGGAGGCGGCAGAGGAGGGGTTGGTAAAACGAATTTGTATTGAGGCAGAAATTGATTGCCAAAGAGCAGAGGCTGGTACAATTCAGGAAATGAGCTGAGAAATGCGGTCAACCCTTCGGGGCTGCTTGTTTAATTAAATTAAATTTAGTAAAACTAATTTCAATTGCGTAGAAACACAAAGTAAATCGTACATGCATGAGTATAAGATTAATTTATATTTATTTTGGTCTCTCCCCGGCTCTCGGCCGGCCACACATCAGCAATTGAATAAAATGTAAGCAGAAATGTCAACAAATCTGTGAGATTTTCACGCAATCTCCGTCTGTCATGTGGACTGATGTGGATGGACAAGCGAGCATCATCATCATCATCGAGTGGGGACGATGGGAAATGGGGTAGACATTCCTCGCTGGGCGTGCACAATTGAAATTTTCCCCATTGTACACAGAACGAAGTGTTTCGATACCTTCAAGAATCTGCGGTTATACGCTAGTTTTCAGTCTTTGTTTCTAGTTTTTCCTTTTTTTTCTGGGTTTGTTTGGACCGCTGCTACGTCAATGAGTAAAATATTTCCGCTATTTTTCTTACTTGACAATTGGCCGACCGGGAAGCGCCGACAAAGCAAAACTAATCAGCGGGGTGCGTAATCGAATCCGCATCGTGTGGGTGAAAAAATATATATTTTCTCAAGCGAAAGAACCTGAAACTTATATAAGGACCAGGCACGTGCCAGCCGACCCAAATAAGTATCTGGTGAATCAGCTAAGAGAATATTTAATAATAATATTCCTCAATTATTCCAGCGGAAATTCAAATTTCTTTATTCTATTCGCTTTTGATCTATTTTACAACGTGCATGACGAGGGAGAGCCGTATAATATCAGTTCTAGGCCAAATGCCAAAAATCTATATTTGCAGCCCCGTTGGCGGAATAAGTGTCTGGCCGATTTAACACGAGCATTTATCATTTACTTAATGATCAGTTAATAAGCTCATCGCCATTTATTTGCAACTATATGGACCGCAACTAATTATGGACCAAAAATAGCAAAGTCATTTCAGTTCGTTGGGTAATTAGAGGAGGATTTCAGGTAGATATTTGTCCGGGGATTAGTAAATTATACTTTTGGTTTAATTAATAAAAAAAACGTCGACTTTTGCCTTAAGCACATACAAATCGTATTTAAGACAGGAAAATGGTTTAGACTTGCAGCACTTTCAGAAGGTAGACCCCTATTTCTCAATAGTATCCACTTCTACCTTCATCCTGAATTGGAGAACTGGAAAATATCGATAATACCGACCTTAAGCGATTTATTATCGATGATAATCGATTTATTATCAGCGATAATCGATTTATTATCGATGATATTCGATTAATTATCGATGATAATCGATTTATTGACGATGATACTCTATTTATTATCGGTGATAATCGAATTATTATCGATGATAATCGATTTATTATCGATGATAATCGATTTTTGCCTATAAAATATCGAAAACTTCAATTCTATTCTAGCTTTACCATCTTGCCGCTAGACCCAGTTGGGAAATGTAGTGCAAAGCAAGCTCGAAAATGCGCAGATGTTGCAAAGGCCCCTTGTGTGTTTTGTAAATTATAAAAATTAATGCTTAAAAATACATTTTCCAAACACTTTTTATAAATATTTTTATATAAAACATTAATTCAATTCCCGTTAACTTTTATCGAAATTATAACTAGCCATTAATCGCCCGATGTTTGCACTTGAAACTGATTCTAAACGACTTGCTATGCTTTCTCTGGCACCCCACCAACCACTTGAAGTGGTAAACCTCACGCCTTACGCACGCACACACTTCTGGGATAATCCCCAAAATAACTTCATGTAGTGCGCGGCCAAATTTATGGCCACCAAGAGCTCCAGCAATTGCAGTGCGATAAAAATTTCATTTACCAACTTTTTCGGGCAAACAGAGCCCTTGGAGGAGCTATGGCCATAATCATCATCAACACCACCTGCGACGCCGCCTACGCTAGGCAAACACCACAAAAAAAAACAAAAGACGGCATGAACTCCGCACGCCGGGAGCCTGCCACGCCCTCTAATCCGATTGAGGGCGCTGGAGGAAGAGAGCAATGGAGCAATTCGCCGGCTCTATTCAAATGTTTACTTTGGCCGCGGCATCTTCATCGTCGTTGGCGGCCACTAAATTAACGAGTCGCATCGTTCGGCCAAGGAGCCACATCATTACCCATTAGGTAGTATCACAACGCCCTCGTACCAATCCCTGAGTTGTTCCCCAACCAACCACCTCTCGCTACACAAAAAAAATAGGCTGGACCCAATCTAATTAAATATTTAAAATTTCCAGAACTAAAAACAAAAGTTTGAGTGCATTTGCAAGTGTTTCTCAAAATTTTACAATAAATAAAGATCTCTATCTGGTAATTCAGGGTTTGTTCAAAATGTTATTATCGATATTTGCGTTGATTACATTTATATGTAAATCTATCGGAAATGCATCGAAAATTGGTTTTCGATTAGGTATAACTTTCAAAGCTCTAAAAGCAACGCTTTTTTATGAAAATTTTCGAAAATAAAACGTAATTATATTTTACAAAAGAGAGAGCTAATTTAACAAAAATTTATTAGTCGATAAAAAATACAAATCAATAAAATCGATAGTAAATTAATTGAATTTAATTATTCAACTAATTTATTATCGATTTTTCGAATTCTTTTTATATATTTAAGGAAGTCTAAACTCTGCAATTATAAAGTAACACTACAATTATATTCTTTTCTCAACATTCTATACAAACAATTTAATAATAGCCATTTGTGGTCCCAACATTTTGTTATCAGCTATTTCAGTGTGTGGAGGTGGTGCGTTCGTCACCAAATATCTAAAAATATTTGCATATTTCCCTGTGCAACAGCTAAGCCAACAGCAACGACAACAACGGGGACTTGAAATGTGTTAATCATCAAATAGGAAAAGAAAAGCGAAACGGGAGCTGTTTGTGTAAACACCGCACGGCACACACACACCTCACCTGGTCCCCACTTTGCACCTGACCCACTACTACACATTCTGGGCTGGGCCGGGGCTGGGTAAAAACTGAATTGAGCGGATCTAAGCAAACCGAACCGTGCTGAACTCGACAGCCATTAAATATTTGTCAGCAGTTTGCCAAAGTTTACCCCCCACCAGGTCGGTCCACCTTTGCGCCATTCCCTCACTGGGTCTCACCTGTAGCCACCAACACCTCCCTGGCTCCTACCACCTGCCCAGCAGTGAGCGGAGCACAAATTAACACATGTGGCCAGCCAGCCGAGTTGTTATTTTCGCTCTGTTTTTTTTGTGTGCAACAGCATTTTTCCAGCTTGTGTCGTTGCTGTTCTTATTGTTTTTATCAATATTTAAA
The DNA here is from genome assembly GCA_008042615.1 of Drosophila auraria. Lineage (NCBI taxonomy): Eukaryota > Metazoa > Arthropoda > Insecta > Diptera > Drosophilidae > Drosophila > Drosophila auraria. Next base: position 9,688 of record VNJW01011889.1, read on the forward strand.
CACATTTCACTTTATTTATTGTTGTTGGCTTTCTTCAGAGGTTTTCGGTTTCGCTTGTGCGCTACTTTTTTATCCAAAGACCATTGAGAACCCGACACCGAGCACGTGTTTGATATACACAGAACTGGCTTTTGCAATTTTAAAGTCTTTTCTGTGCTCAGAGATTGCAAATTCTATTTTTCGCACAATTATTTACCTGTATTTACTGACCTGTAATTATTTCACTAGCTCTAATCTCTTGATAAATTGCTCTATTCATAGAAAAGGTAATTGCCATTTAAGCCACAATGTTTGGCATTATTTGAAACCCAACTACAGCCAACAGTTGATGCATAAATAAGACCCCATTCAAAGCATCAAATTGTGCTTCTTGCTGGCAATTTTCTTTCATTTAAATGCAGTCAGTCAGCTTAAATAGGACATTTAATCGACTTTCTTTGTCACCTTCCGAACCCGAATATCCCTGAGATGTTTTCGCTGTCGCTCTAAAAGGGGGGAGGAAGGTGATCTGTTCTGTTTGCTAGCCCGGCTCGTTCCACATTGTTTTCTTAGGTGTTTGGTTTGGTTTTGTTTCTGCTTTTGTAGCTGGCTGGCTGGCTTGCTGGGCTGCCGTTGAAATGTGCTATCAGTAGCGAAATGTGCCAGGGAAACAATTTAAATATTTCACGATAAAAAGCGCGACAGGGAGGCAGGGAGGTGGCATTTTTGTTGTCTCTTATTGCGTGTTTGGTGTGAACGAACTGTCGCTCATTTTGATGCGCTGTTATTCCAACAATGCAAAGTGCGCTCCATAAATAAATAAAATTGAAGTATTGTATCTTTTTATCTTTTTTATATGGAGCAGAAACGGCAGACCATGGCTCGGCCGCCTGAGCCACAGCCGACGCTATCAATAATGCGATATCCCATATAATAAAAACGGGGCTAAAGACACATTATACGGCTGCAGTTGGCCAACTGTTATTTGATTATCGACGCGCCGATTGTTTCCGGCTTCTCGCCTCAATCACGCCATAATAACACCGAGCCATTAACGACCACAGATACTTTCCTTTCCCCTGTAAAAATTCTTATTGCCACTTTCTAATCTACGTTTGGGGCCCCTCCTTCCCCAAAGAAACGCATTAAAGCAGAGCAAGGCAATGAAATAATTTGTGTTAAAGCCACACATACCATAAATTACGACTGGTGGTAGGAGAGATATCGGTGAACTTACCTACAAAGAGACAGAGATAAAAAAGAGAAAATTATATAATTATTGCATTAAAATAATTGTTCTTATTATAAAGCTGTTGCCATTGATAAACGACACCCGGCACTGGCATATTTTTTTGTACGAGAAAATTAATTAAAAGTTAAATGGTTGCCCAGCCCAGACCAAGTTAACCAATGCGCTAGTTAATCACTGCAATATTTTGATTAACAATTCATTTATAACCATTTAGAGCGGAATATTAATGGCGCCGACAGAAGGACAGACGCAATCCCCACACCCTTTTGACATTAATAACTTTATTAAGTTTTTAATGAAATGCATTTCAATAATATATTTCAGGTGATGGCAGGAAAAAGATGTAAGCCCAGGGCCATGCCGATTCGGACCGCAAAAAATTGTTCCGCATAAATTCACCATTTTTTACCCAACCATCGAAGTGCCAAACTTTTTCTGCATTTGCAGCAATAATAAAATTCGCCTGGCAACCAAAAAAAATCGTACTCTTTGCTCGCCACCGCAAGTCCAGAACAGAAACCGCAAATAAATATGTAAAAATAATAAAAACCTAAATTATCCAACAGAAAATGCAAAAAAGCATTGCCATGGTGTCCTACACGTGTTTGCTTGGGTTCTCTCAGTGTGGAATATAGTTTACTGACATTTCATTATGCAATTGAAAAGCATCAAACATGAAATCAAATTACACAGCTCCTGGTGACTTGTCACAAATCAATTTGAAGCAACATTTTAATTAAATGCTTGTAAAATAGATTAGCAGCAATTTAAAAGTCTTCAAAATTAAGTGTCACACATCAAAGATTTATGAACCCAAGCAGCAAACCGCAACTGTGCAAAGCAATTAAAATGTGTAAAGTATATATTTATGTATATTTTGTAAGGCACTTTCTTTTTGCCGTCTGATTATGCAAATTCAATTCAGATTTAATATATCGTAATCTCAGCCTTTTAAAGGCGATACAAATCGCTACTGTCTCTATATATAAAACTCACTTAAACGAAATGCAAACGAAATTCCAATGCTCAGGCCAGAGAATTGGGTCAATACATTTAAAAGGCACGAAAAAGGAAATGCAAACGTACATAACGATCGGGATTGTTTGTGTACATATCCATACATATGGCAGACATATATATGTATATATGTACATATATGGTAGGTATATAAGTGGTACAGTAAGAACCATAAAAAGGTCGCTAAAATAAAACCCGAAAATCGTACGGAAAAGGCAGGGAACCGAAAGCCACAAGCTCGACAGAGGTTTTTTAGGGCAAGGGCTTGTGGTAAACCTCAAAGATTAAGCCAAATTTTGTTTTGAGAATTTATTAAAAGTCGTTATTATAAATATCAAGTAAAAAATTTTCTCTGTAGCAAAAAGGGAACGTAGTAAAAAATTAATTAGTAAATACAACCTTACAGGTACGAAGATACAGCTTAAAAACGGATGTAGAACATTTCAATTGCTGGAAAATATAAATATCTTAATAATTAGTGTAAGAAATTAAGATACAGATTAGAAAATAAGTTAATACAATTAAAACCATACAAAATTCTACTCCTAGGACGTTTCCAAAATGCATTGTCTTTTAGAAAAATGCGAAAATTGTCGAAAGAAGTGATACCATCCTATAAATAATATTTCTTCAAATATTTCAAACTCTAGACTTAAGCCTACCAAGAATAATATACCTTAAAATATGTACCTAGAACCCCCAAAAACTATTAAATTCATTTCCAAAAATCCACATTAAAGCCTATTTAAGCTCCCCTTGTATTTCCAATCGATGGGATTACGACGATCCAATTCCCCGAGGCATCAATGGGTTAACTACCACCATTGCATTTCGAATTTCGCATTCGATTTCGCAAAGCGCAGCTCCAAAAAAAACGTGTTTACCCACAAATACGAATCGGGAGAGAGAACGAAAGACACACACACAATTATATATAAATAAAGCCCAAGCACCGTTAGCAACACATAAAGAAATAAAAATAAAGGCAGGCGAATGAAGGAACGAAGGCAAAGAAAGGCCTACAAAGAATCGTTGGCATGACCAAAAAATGAAAAGAAAAAAGAAAATACAAAAAAAAATTGCAAGAGGCGAATTCATCGGTTTTGCAATACAGACGCCTCTGTCGACGCAGTGCACATGACTGACCGTTTCTCCGTTCACCTTCTCTTTCTCCTACGCTCTCACGCGTCCAGCGATTTCGATTCCAGCGGATTCGCTTTTCGCCGCTAAAGTCGAGCTTGCAAATTGCACTTCGCTGCATTTGGCGATGCTCGTCGCATTTATTGCTTTTGCTATTGTCATTCCCAGTTATACAGTCGAGCTTCTTTATCTGGGAACACTATGTATCTGATAAGTATACTTAAAGCGGACTTTTAGATGTGAGATACTTTGAACTTATGCTATTGGAACTCTGTTTATATAGAGTTAAAAGCACTTAGAAGCATATAATTCTGTATCTTTAAAGAATTCTAGATATTTTCCTTAGATTCTTGTCTAAATAAACTTGCAAACTGAATAAAAACTCGAACTATTACCTACTTGTTTTGAACCCATGTAAAATTAATGATATTTTTTATGTACAATACCATTTAATCTTTCATTATAATTGCTAAAGCCTTAATTGCAGTCGTAATGGAACTATTATTCTTTATTCTACTTTTTATTGGATATTAACATAAATGGCATTATTGATTCCATATCCCATTCAGCAAAATGTGTTGAAAACTAGAATTTATTTGTAGTTACAATAAATAGTACAAAATAGTGCTTTAATTTTTAAAGAACTCTCAAATCACCCTAACTAGTCCCTAGATTTTATTAGAGAATTCCAACTGTATTATTCGAAAACGTTGCGCGATTGTCAGTCACTCAGACAGACATTGACAGACACGCACATTTAATTATATTTTTGCGCTATGTTGCTGTTGAATTTAGTGGGTCAGCGAAATTATGCTGCTATTGTTGTTGTTCTTATTGCCTTTGTTATTGTTTTTGTGCTGTCAGCGTCGCTTTAGCGTTGCTCGCCTCGTAACTGTTTCGCGGCTGCGCTTTTTGATTCGCGTCCAGCGCTGCAGCTGCGCAAAACTGGATTTCAAAAGCAGTAGCGGCAGGTAAAGAAAAAAAAACAGCAGCAGCTACAACTTGGAGAACATTTGCCGTGAAGGTAAACCGGCGCATAAAACTAAAGGAAAGCAACAATAACACAAAATCGGACTCTAAAACTGCATTGATTTGGATTTGCTGCTGCACAAAACACGTTTTTCGAAAAAGCACCAAGCAAGGTAGTGCAAAAATTTCCATAAAAGGTTAAGTATTTTTACGCAAGAGAAAAAGATAACTACTTTGGGCATTTAATGGGAGTTTTGTTTAGTTTTTTTTTATAAAATATTGATAGAAATATATTGGTTTTATGAGGCTGAGTATATTTAGTGAACAGAAAATATTAATTAAATAGTTTCCTTTTTTGTAAATTGTAAATTGATCCGAAAATGATAAAAAAAGCTTTTTAAATGATTTTCTTTTAATGTTTGACTGTTTTTTATATTTTTTTAAGGTATAACGAATTTCTTATTATAAAAGAATGCAAATAAACTTATTTCTCGTCTGTGTTTTAGCTTTAAATGTATTATAATATATAAATTCAATAAATGTTTTTAGTTTACAGTTTCCTTTGAGCCTATTTATTACTATTTTTCATAGTTCAGTGCCTTTTTTTACTGTGCAGAGAGCGTTGATCCACAAGTGAGATATAAAGAAAAGGAGAGAGTTCAAGCACCTGCCAAAAAAACAAAAAATTAAACTGAAAGAGACAAGTCAAAGACGACGGCTACCACGGAATGCCAGCCGCAATAACAATTCCATTTATTTTTTTATCTATGTACTTAACTGAAACATAGCGGAGAGAAGAAGCGGCCCGAAGAAACGTGGCGTATGAGCAATTGAGTAATTACAATCGACACAGTGGGCCGCTCTAGAAGCGGCACCCCTCCCGAAAAACCACAAGAACCAAAAACAAAAATAATAGAAGTATCAACAAATACCAAGAGCTTTCAAAGAGATTTGAGAGTAATTAAATGCTACGATAAACATTTGAATGCCTTTCTTCTTCGCCTGCTTTTTGGAAACAAAAGAGAGGCAAGCCAAAGAGCAATTCGAAAGAAATGTGCTGAAGAAAGCGGGCTGAGAACGCCCGCAGTCAGAAGAAAGCAACAGGAACGAACAGTTCTTTTTATTTTCTTTAGGTATTCTTTTTCTTTTTCTTGTTTTCTTTTGCTTTTTGCATGCTTGACTTGAGGTAGCAGCGCTGCCGACGTCGGCGCTGGCAAGTCGATGAGTCAAAAAGCGGCCAAAATTAAATTGCGCGCCAAAAAGTGCAAAAAGAGCTGAATGACAATACAAAAAGGGTTCTGCGGCAAAGGCGATCTTCTACGGCGTGGTGATTAATTTGGCAAAACATGCTGCGGTGCTAATTGGAACAAATATGATGATTACAGAGATTTAAGAAGACTTTATTATTGGTCATAGGTGCCAGAAGAACGTGTAAGAGAGCTTCTGCTGTCTTCCGAGATTCCGAGGATCGAGTACTTCAATGATGATGTAGAAATGAAAAAAACATAAAAATGCATTTCATTTTTAGTCCCTCTAGTTCGAAACCACGGTTTGAGACTCGACTGACCACCTGAAGCGAGTGCGAGCGAGATAGAAATGGAAGGTTACAACTTTTTGGTCATTTAACTTCTATGTTTATTATTCAATTGTACTGAAATTTTCAGAGTCCGTTCCCACAAATGTATTAATTAGACATCTTTTTACTTTTTTACCGAATTTACAACTATTGTAAAAATAGTGAGCGTGGCAATATTTGGGAATAAATTGGAGATCTGCATACAGAAGATAAGAATCTCTGAATTTTGTTGATACCAACCTATAAGAAATGTTTAATTTTAAAAATAGAATAATGCATCTCTTTCTTTAACAAGTTTTCAACTTTAATTGATTTCAATAATTGTCTTTAATAATTATCAATACAAATTGTATATTTTATACTTCTCAGATTCTATATCCAAAGTTACCAAACACTTTTAGTAATCGATAGGAAATTTCCAATTGAACAAATGCAATACTGTCCAGGTATGGTTTATAAACACGCCGGCCATATTTCCACGAAATCGTCAGAGTTTATGTGTAATTTTGCCTGTTGCAGCACTGGCTCAAAGTAATGGCCAAGTGCCCAGCTCTATGGGCATCGTATCTATATCGGTATCGGTATCTGTATATGTATCTTGGGGATACCTGTTAGTGGCTGCTGCTGCTGCTGCTGCTGCCCAGACGAACATGTGCAATTGCCAACTAGAACAACACGTTCACTTGTGACAAAGTGCCGCATATTGGAGGGGGGATCGGGGGAAAATATATAGCAGGGGGCGGAGTGGTGAGTTGGGCGGGAAAGCGATAAAGTAAAAACGTGTTTTCTGCTGCAACCGTTGTCCGTTGCTATTTATCGCATTGCCCCCGCGCGCTCATTGTATCCGAGAGAAACGTGCTTTGAGAACGGCATGCCAGGCCAACTGGAATTGTATCTAATTAGTCTACCGGTCGGTGGGTCGGTCGGTACGAGATCTACCCCTCGCAGCCGCCGCACTATATCTCACCCTAGGTAAGTACGTATATATTCCATATAAACTGCCTCCATTGAGACGCCCCCATTTCGTTGTCGTCGGTGGCGGCGGCGCGCGCTCTCGCGCTTCGGCCTCTATTATTTATTTCGGTTTTGTCTTTCACTTTTCCGCTGCTGGCCAATAAAATAAATTCAAATGAGACAAGTTCTGCGGCCCCCGAGTGCATAAATATTCTTTGTCCCACAGCAGCAAATTGTCAGCTTGTTATTGTTATCGCCGTGCTAAATTATTAAGCACAATAATTTGTTGACATTGGCGTTTTCGTCGTGTTTATGATTCTGTATATCTTTTTTTTCCCCTTCATCTGCTAAGTCTGTTTAAGTGATATTATTTATTCGCCGCCGAGGATTGATTATAATCAATAGGTTTCAATTAATTTTTGCTTTGGGTTTTATTGTTTGCTTTGGGTTTGCAATTAAAACAAAAAAGTTTTACAATATTTACAAAGCAAATTGATGGAAATTATCGCAGTGGAAATCAACTCTAATTGGACGGAGAAAAAATTTGCAGTTAAAAAAGTGTTTAATTATGATTTTATATATTTTTTAATTACATAAATCTAGATATTAACCTTTGAAAATAACACATTTTTTTAAATAAAGCAAATTAACAAGTTCTATGGCATTTAAATTGTATATTTTCTTTGAGAAAAGAATATTCTTGCTGTAATTGCTTTAAAAATGCCTTCTCATCGGTTCTAACACTGATCGAAATCTATTTATTCCCACACTTTATCTGTATCTGAAGCATTGAATCTTTCCCTGCACATTCTCGGCCGATGAAACTCCATTTCCTGCCCAAAAAAAAACTGCAGTTGAAATTTCAGCTGTTTGTGCTGCAATCATTAGCGCTGCCGCACTCCTCCTGCCCCGCCTCGCATCCGTCAGATACAATTGACTAACAGCTAACGTCGAAAAAGACCCAAGCCCGATCCCAAAAAGTGAACCAGAAAAGGCAAAAATAAAAAGGTAGAAAAAAGAGACAGAGGGCCAGGCCACAGAGCCACAGGCCACACGTCACTTGACGTTCAAGTTCAATAACCTGGCCAACAACACACAGTTGTACGCGCACTCACACCACGACAATTACCAAATAATGTGGCCACATGCACATGAAGCAAAACGCCGGCAACAGCAACAGCAACAGCAACAGCAACACCAATAACAACAACAATAACAAAGGCTGCGCCAGTAGCAGCTAACAAAAAAAAAAAATGAAATAAAAACTGAAACCAAAGAAAGAAATACCGAAAAAAAAATCAAGAAAGAAAAAATCCAAGGGGAAAAAATGAAATTGAAACAAAATATGCGTCCGTCGCTTGCTTACATAACAGCAAATAATGTTTAAGCAGCGGTAAAGCAAAGCAAGGCAAAGCAAAGCAAAGCCATAAGAGAGACAGCGAGAAACCGGGAAGAAGTAAGCACAAATAATGACAAACAATAACAAAGAGCACTTCCAAAAAAGAGCAACAACACGAATTACATTCAAAAAGGGGCAAAGCCAAAACCCCAAAAAAAGCACAAATTTTTTCACGAGAAAGGAAGCTTATCTTTTTGGGGAAGTCGAACTTTAAATACCCTTGGAAATAAATAAATAAAATAAGATCGATCGTTGCTAAAAGGAGTTAATGACAAAAAACGTTTAAATTATAAATTAATTCTGATCTAAAAGCTATTTATAAAACGTTATACTTGGCAATAATAAATATCATTATTATTATCATATCATTATCACAGATAAAGCCTTCTAATTTGTGTAAAAATTGAATAAAAACCATTATTATTTAAGCTGCAATTAAATATCTCTAAAACCCACAAATATCAATAAATTATCTTGATCATCCATCCAATCTCTAAATTCTATATAGAAGAGGATTCTACAAATAATTCAATAATTTTGTTAGGATCCAAAGTATCTCTAACCTTCCCCTCAAAACTAAAATACCCTTTCTCCAGAATATACCGAACCAAAAAATAAAACAAAGCTCCCCAAAGTGATATGCAGACGGACGTTTGTACTTCGATTGAGGAGAGCGCAGATACAGATGCAGAGATACAGATACAGCTGCTCCGCCGCCTGCATGTACAGAGATACAGATACGTTTCGCTGCCGCTGCTGTTGTTGTTGATATTATTATTCGTTCCTTTGCTCCACTTCTCCTATGCTTTTTTGTTTGCATTTAAAAGTTGTGAAATGCCTGGGTGTAAATGGATTTCAAAGCGAAAGGGAGATCCCGGGGCGCGGAGCGGGTTAAATAGATGCTAAACACCAGCAAATGACTTAATAACAATCTGTATGACGTGCACATATCTGAATCAATTAGCCAGGTCGTTAAATGCAAGTGAAGTGCAAAAAGTATCTGTGAAATTCGCAGGGAGTTCATGTGTATAAAAAGTGCACTAACTAGATGAATTCAAGCAGATTATTTGGGCACTGAAAATAAATCAAATTGTGTGTTTAGGTGCTTCAAAATTTGGCCTATAGCTTGGTTTTAAATGTAATATTAACTTTATGGTAAATATATTTCTGTGGCAAAATAAGGCCACAAGATCAAGGCAATAACTTTGGTTAATACCATTTGATACACTTAATGTGTTACTTGTGTGTTACTTCTCATTGGAAAAGATTTGAAAATAAGAGAACCTCTTGAAAAAGCTTATTCCTTTTTAGATAATGAAGTTAATTATATTGTCTTTTTGTTTCTGAAACAATTTAATTGGTAGATGCTACATTTTAGAAGTTGTAATGTTTTTTCTAGTGTCCTTACCCTGCTCTAAAATAAACTTTTTCTGTTCAAAAAATATATAGAATGCATCCAGAAAGTTATGGCTTGTAAGGTCGTAAACAATTAGCCAGCACACATTGCTGGGAAGTTGCTCTTGGACTGCAGCTGACTTAAATTTCATTGGTCAGTGGCTAGACCCAAAACACCAAATACACAGAAAACTCCAGCACTCTCGGGAGCAACAAAATAATTAAAAATTCAGCAAACGAATCAAATGGCCAGGCAGGCGCCGGGCACACACCGAGAACCCTTCGTATGGCTAACATTTCTCGGTTACCCGTAAGATACTTTTACGCAGCTCTCGCAACGAAAAGCTCATAATGCGCCGCCCAGGGGGAAAACTTTTGCTCGTTGATTATGGCGCCTTTTGTTTACTTGCATCACGGTATTTCACTCACGAATTTCATTTCGACATAGGCGAACGAGGAAAAAAAACCCATAGCAGGGAAACAGAAAAATTACGGCCAAAAGATATTAGAATTCTTCTGGAGAATAAAACAAAACAAAACGAAAAGGGAGCAGAGCCCAGAACGTGGCACGCAATAATCATAATGGCAATAATACAGCAGAAAGAACATGGCAAAATGTTGTAATGACTCAAAGTGAAAATAAACTGGCAAAAGCTAAAGAATATAGGCGCCGAAGGGCGGCGGGAGGCTGGACCGCGGTCGGTGGGAGGCCTCGGGGGGCGTGGCAGGCAGAGCGATGAGCAAAGGCGGCACGGGCAAATGAAAACTAATTGTAGCGTAGCGAATTAGGCAAGACCCAAAGTTGGGGAAAAGGAATTCGGAGAACTACAGCGGAGACGATGGCGATGAAGGAAAAAAAACCAGAGAGAAAAAAAAGCGGGGAAAAAATTACATTTCTATGCAAGTCACGGCGTTACCTTCTCTCCACCAATCCTCCAATCCTCCTATACCAAAAACCAAACACCACCCCGACTCTCACACACGCACACATTTGTGCACGGAAAAAAATTGTTTACAGTTACAAATATACCTTGGTAAAATGATAATTATGGTACTATAGCACAAAAGAAATATTCTTTGTCGATTTTATTATATTTGGTAAAGGTGTAATCTTGAATTTCCGTAAGAAGTAACTAGATATATAATAAAAAGTCTTGTGTGTGAACGTGTTCCTGAAATTTCAGTATAAATGGATGATAAACACAAGAGTTACAAGGGTCTAAAGTTGCAGCCTTTTATCTATCTCGCTCGCACTCGTTTTTTTTTTTAATTGAGTCAAGGTTCGAGTCCCTGCTGGGGCTATACTAACTGAAACTGTGATGCTCCGAAAATCCCGTCATGTCTGAATGTTTTGGCAACCTAGGTTTCCCAAAGCTGGGCACACTATACTGTAGCTTTCTTATTTTTAAAACTATGCTTTTTTTTTTTTTTTTTGCTTTATATATAAAATCAGGAGGCTATAAAAATATCAAAAAAATTTCCAGTGTAACTGACGCAAGTTTCTAAAGTGCTGCATTACAAGGGGCTTGCGTTTGGGCTCGGGCTCAGATAGTGGCAACGTGTGCGTGGCATATTGAAAAAGCAGAAGCGACAAATAAAAAAAAACAATAGGAACTGTCGCCAGGGAAGGTAATAGCGGACTCGAGAACCGTTAGCAGCCGCTCGTAATTGGCATTTAAAAGTATGTCGCATGTCAGCGAGAAAAGCAACCGATGATCCATTGATTGCTCGGCTCTGACGGACTGAGAGGAGTGTGTAAAAGATCCCGAAATAAAACAAAATTGAAAAGTTACCTTAACTAGATACGCAAGTGCGACTATGAATAAATAAATGTGTGTGTGTATGCAGCTGACAGCAATCTCAAGAAGGGTGAGTGTGGGTGCTTTGGGGGTGGTTCTAAACCCAGCACGTTTCGCCTTTGGCCTCCTCAAATATTCACAAGAGCGGTGGGTGGAAGCGCACACAAAAAAATTATATAATTGAAATGTATGTAGATACAAGAGATTAAGGGGATTTTCATTGAATTTTTGTGATTACCTACTTCTTTTGCAGCTGAATTTTTGCATTTCTGTCAGAGTAAACAGATAATGCTTAAAGCTTAGCAGTTGATTATCTTTAATGGACCGAAAATCAGGGTTTATTCTGACCATTTGAAAAGTATTAGTAGTAGATAAGCATGTTTGCCTTTCCAGGCTAAAAACTAAATGTTAGTAACTGTAACACTTTAACGCTCGATTGCCCAGAGATTTTCTACCTGCCTTTCAACCACTTAATTTTTTACTAAGACACTTATTTTCCCAGATCTTTTCACTTCAATTTCGCTTATTGTCTCATGACCAAACATTACTCGATGACCTCGTTCAACTCTTGTTCCATATTCCTACAAAAAATAAGAGAACAGAAATCCCCTTCTGCTGCATCTTTGCTACTTTCTGTCCAATTTCATATCTTCCAGATACAGTTGCAGAATCATATTCCCCCCGAAGACGTCGTGTGTGCTGGTTTGTGTATATAGATGTCCACATACGATGGCAAATGACAATGCGCCATATATCAAATTATATATAAACGTGTACTTAAAAAACTACACTTCCGACCTTCGGGAGACCCAGCATGACATCCGGCAAATACACGACAGCACCAGCAGCGGCAGCAGCGGCAGCAGCCCCCCTTAGGAAGCCCCCTCCTGCCGTACATATTGCAAGGCAATGTAAGTAAATGACAAAAAAAAAACAAGAGAGAAAAGAACGAGGCATAAAGAAAGCAGCGGTAATAGCAGCAGGGGAACCAAGCGGAGAAAAGCGGGAAAATGGACGAAGGGGGGCTTCCCCGAGACATAACAGCGCGACATAAATTGAACTTTTTGCACAAAACTTGTCGTAAGAAATGCTTGCTTCGCTGTCTCTACACGATTCATAATTTGTTGTAATTGGAGTTTAAGTCGACAACCTCACCCGCTAATACTGGAAGAATAAGCGAGAAAGAGGAGTGCCCCGACTATGAGATACCTGTTTTTATCATTAAATTCAATTGAAAAGTGAAAGAAATTAAAACAAAGAGTGAGTTTGATGATAAATCAAATGAAAATTTGAAGAAATGGAAGAAAGAATGATGTATGGAAGTCTCGAGACTATAACATACACGTTTTAATCATTAAATTCAAATGAAGAATTGAGGTTCTATACAAACTAGTCTAACTAGTTATAATTGATAAATATTTATAGAATGTATTATCTATGAAGATGTTTTGTAAAAATATATACAAATATTTATAGCTTTATTTATAAGAAGTAAAGGGTCTCTTTAAATAATTTAATCTATCATTCTATTATTAAAAGTATGTCTTTTACCATTATTACAATTATATTGACAGAAAATACAGACTTAATTCATAAAAAAACCAATAAATACAATATACCCTTAAACTCTCAGTATCAGGGTATTAAAACCAACAGAAACACAAACTTGACAATTTATTTTTAGAAACACTTTTGTGCTGTCTTAGATTATGTGTTTTTAATGCCACGAAATCGCCTTATTACGCTTGCCCCCGCACGCAGGGAAAGAAGGTCCAAATAAAATATAATGACAAGGTGTTAATTTCAAACGCCAGCAACAGCTCATCATCAATCCCAAGGCCCGCATCATCATCCTCATCATTGTCATCGTTGGTTGATGTCTTGTTTTTAAGAGTAATTTTTGATTACTCAATCGGGAAGTTCAAGAAAATTATGTTACGTTCTACCAACAATTCATATTTATAGTTCTTGGGTAATATTTAATTTTAATCCGATTTTATTCCAAGATTAAATGGAGCTACAGGCTGTAAATAATTCAGCCAGGAAAAATACCATTTAATATGTAAAACGAAGGGAACACAACAGATGACTCAATTATTCAAGAGGTTGTCTGTAAGAAAATCTCAACTTTGCAGTCTCAAGAATGTATACCGACGTACTTTCATCTGTTTAAGAATTCATAAACACATTTCGAGTTGTTTTCTAGTTCCTCGACAAGACTTTCCTTTCGAATTTGAATTTATGATGGCTTTGACCGAAATATGACCACAGAAACATTACTATTCACTATGCACACACAGCTGTGCGTCTCATTTAAAATGCGAATCAGACAAGGAATTTCATTTCCTATGACCGAAAATTGGAAATAAAAGAAAACCGAAAATCAATCGGCCATCGATACGCAAGTAACTAAAATCAAAGTCGCTGCAACAACAATTGGTCATTTCTAATGGTAGTTTCTATCCACGATGATAACGATGATGCACCATGAAGCTCCAGCTCTAGCCAAGTCCTCTTGAGCTGGCACTCTTTACCAACCAAGATAAATTGCTCGAGTTTGAAGGCTTTCAACAGCAGAATCCCAAGGGAGGGAAGACAGAACGAAAGGCAGATATACTCGCTGGTATTAACTGGGCTCGGGCAATTGCCTTTGACAAGAGAGCTTAGTTAGGCATCCTCTTCACCCTTCAGCCTGCCAAATAGTTAGTCGGAGCGATGCAGTTTCCTCAAAAAATCCCACAGATTTAAAGTGAGTAAGCCCGGGCCAAGGACGCCTCCACGTTCGCTTTAAAGTCACTGGCAAACAGCAATTTCAATTAGTTCAATTACACAACTGCAACCCCTTTCAAAGGGGTTCGAGACAAACAAGCCTTTCCTCTAAAAAACACCCTTTCCTGGTCACATCGATGGCAACTTTTTGCAATTAAAACTTGAAACCCAAAAGACAATAAAAATCAATTATCTTTAATAAAAGGCCAGCGACCCAGCGCAGCTGGTGGTCCAGCCAAAAATTGGTAACAAGATCGCGAACCAAAATTGAAGATGTATTGCAACCCCATGTGGCCAGGATGTGATGTGATGCATTTAATTAACAACAGAGCAGAACAGGAATCACCGGAAGGGGTCTGGAAAGTGCACTCTGACCGTTGCATCCCATCCATTAGCAGGTTAACATTTAGGACTGGGCGCTGTGGGTTCCATTTTCGGGGTGGCATTCGTGTTTTGGCCTCGAGACACGCACCACCAAAAAATGGTTTCTGATTTTGTGAATACATCATTGGCAACTGGAGTGGAGTGGAGTCGAGTGGAGTGGCTGCCAAGGATGCATCGTCCGTTGGTCAGACTGCAGTCTGCTTGCCTGCCTTCTCTATTTATAACTGTCTGGATGGATAGATGGATGGATGCTGGATGCGAGGATAGGAGGATGATGCTACATGAGAACGGGTCTGGCTGGGCGGGGTCTGGATGCAGAATTTATTTGCCATGACCATGTCGAAAAGGGAGTGTGTGTGTGGATGTGGATCTCTGTTGCTGCAGCATGCGTCACGCTGCCAGACGCATCGGCGGCTGTGGAAGTCGCGATGTCGCAGCCAAACGCATTGGCTGCTGACCCTTTTCCCGAAAAAAAACCGTACGGGGAAACGTGAGTCTGGGTGAAAAGTGCAAATGACAGACGACGCGCGAGCATGCTCTTGATGCTGATGATTTTATCGGATGCCAGACAGAGTTTGGTGGCTTTGCATACAGGATTTTCAGACATGAGATGGCATCACAAAGGGGCTAACCTTTTGGTAAATTGAAAATGTCTGCACAGGCTACAAAGGTTATCTAAATTCTAGTCAGAAGAGGAGTTAAAGTTCTTTAAAGTTCTTTACTTACTCAAATTGCCTTGTTTGGGGGTTTGGCTTTTCGAAATATAGATCTTTTTGAGTTATTGTAGCTTTGAGAAACTTTTAAACTTGGTTAATAATTGCACAAGAGAGTAGAATTTCAAATTGGCCATTTAAATCAATATTAAAATGCTTTTGCAAGAATTTCATTAAGATAATGGTGGGAGTTCTTCCCTAACTTAAACTTAAACAGAAACTAAAAGTTCGTCTTACAGAAACTTGTGCATATTCTATTGGATTTTCCTTTCGCAACTTTGGGGCTTAGCCTGCCATTAGTGGGTCAGAGTTGCCAGAGCACCAAGAGCTCCTCCACCCTCGTCTTCGGGCCTGACACATTGTCTGATCTCTGGCTGCTTTGGCGAAAGGGCAAGAACTAAATCGTTTAACCTGCCACACGACAACGACGACAGCGACGACGAGTGGGCCTCGTTCGTGGGATTTAGCGCATCCGCCTACGAGTGCACTTAATCACATGGAAGAGCAACCAACTGGCGGCCTGATGCCTGCTTCGCCTTTTGGGCACGTACGCAATTCCAGGAGGGAACACACAGGTGCGCCCGCTGCAAGGGCAGTCACAGTGAGAGAGCGTAAACGATGCCAAGTGGGAAAGCGACAAACGGAGCAGCTCCAGTCCGGCGGAACAGCTCTTGAAATGACGAGAAGATGCTGCTTCATGTGCTAATTGCGCTGTCAAGTCAAGTGTGTGCGAGGAACAGCAGCAGCAGCAGCACGTCAGGACTAGCGGCAGGACTAGGAGCAACAGCAGCCATGCCAGCACCCGCTGACGGAAGCAACAGCTCAAAGGCCACGCACACAGACAGATATATATTTAATGTATATGTATTTTAGCCCGATGAGCATCCCATTAGGCGTTGTTTGAGCGCAGGCTAAGAGAAAAATTGTTGCATACTTTGCGCGGCCGCAAGAAGAGCGCTGCTCGCTCTCCACACACACTCTCCGGCGCTTTTCTTTCTCATTTCCATTGCACACACAGAGCCTGCCGCCGCCGCCGCCGGCAAACACACAACAAGAATTTCCTTCGCCGAAATGAAGTAATATCCATGCTGGTGAATGCCACCCAAAAAACCGAATCAATAAACCATCGAGCGACGTCTGTTTATCCCCTGGCTCCCCCCTCAGCCATTATTGACTGCTGTGCCGCCGCATAGAATCAACATTTTTATCGCAGCGAGCGCTGATAAAGCGCCGGCAAGTCGCCAGCAGACAAACGAGAGTTTCCCAGTCAGCCGCTGCCGCCGACGCTACGAAATCGATTTTTCCAACCCTCGCAGAAACACAACAAGAGCAGCAACAATTGCTGCCAACAGTGTTGCTGTTGCTTCTGCTGCTATTGCTGTTGCTGTTGCTGTGGCTGCTGCAGTTGCATTTGCAGTGGCTGCTGCAGGCGACGTGGGTGAGAACACAAGTTTCAGGCCATGGGAAATTACAATGGTTTTCCGGCGGCAAGAGAAAGCTGCAAGCTAATTGCAGCAAGTAAGCTTGGTAGCAATGCAAATTCAGAGAGATAGAAGATCGAAAGCGACTTTGAGATTATATATTTGAAATATTTATAATAATATAAGATCGAGGGAAGAATTTAGCGAGAAAATAAATTTATTTTACGCTAAACGGGAACATTTATTGAACATTTATTTGAAATTTCTCACTTAAGTAAAAAGTGATTATTTATTCAACTAAGTTTGGATCAAATGTGAAGTAATTTTAACCCTTTAAGATCGATATGTAAGTCTAAAATGATCTTTACACCGACAGGATCTCCAAGAGAATATTTTCTTTAGGGGTCAGCAAAAGCAGAAGACCTTCACGCTGTGCACTTTGAAAAAAAATATGAAGGGTCTGATTGAAAAATCCTAAATTCTCTAAACCTTAGCGCTTGATCCTCGCAATCTTTATAATTCCCTTAAAAGTGTCTTGAAATCACCCAACATTTTTTGAGGATCTAGACAAAATGTCATCAAAGGCGAAGAATCCTGTTAAAACTTCTCGAAATACGCAAAAAATACTCATTTTCTCAGCAAAAGCACTCAATTTTATATCATAATAAAAGTATTTTCAGACTTCAACGCGCTCGTAAATTTAAGCCAATTTCGGTTACAAGTTATGCTTGCCATTTAATCAGATTTCGGGCAATATTGAATGGTAAAAAACGCAACCAACTCTGTGCTATATGTTCCAGATAAAACTGTACGATATCGCGGAAAGTGTCCCAATCGCAACTCCCCGATAAGCTCCATGCAATTCGTCCAGTTCCAACCCCCAATGCGGAAAAACTTTATCAGAAACGGAGCAGCAACTACCACCGCAGCCACTACCCCGGACCACCCCGGACTTATCAGCAAGGCCAGCCAGCCGCCCGAAAGCCCGCGGACACCATCGAAAATGTATACAAGGGATCAGGAAGCGGGAAAAGGTGGTGGTGGTGAGAGCTGATTGAATGGGTGAATGGGTGCTGTGTGATGGACGAGAGCCTGAAAACACGCATTAATACAGGAATCGCATCGGATGAGGGTGGCTCGAGTGGATCACCCACCTAAAGAGCTTTCTGGGTTGGATGGAAAGGTGGGATCTGCACTGGAAAAAAGGCGGTTAAAACAAAAGAATACCATTTGGTTGGTGCAGTTTAAAATTTTGCATATTTCCCTGAGATACTTTACGATTTCTTTCACTTAGAAATGTGTGCTTTTGTCTATGGGTTCTTATCTATAAAATAACAATTATTTTTACAAGATTCTGGCGCTTTCTTAACCCTATTATGACTTTAAAAATGTATTGAAAAAGCATTCATCCCGAAAAGAGTTCTGATTCGGTTTCTTAAGGCTTCTGGATAAGCCATAAAGCCCTTAAAAGATCGTTAAAAAGCAGTTACAAATTTATTTCTCGAAACTACTATTTTTTTGCCAAGTGTCTCGGGGCTTTTGGCCAATTGCAATTGGAAATATTGGGGAATATTGTGAATATTGGCTATAATGGCACACTTACCCTAGCATGCATGTGCACATCGTTCTCGCCGGGCTGCTGGACGCCGGTGCGGATCTTTTTGTTCTGCGGCCCCTCGGTGACGACTATGGTGGCCCCTCCTCCGCCGCCGCCGCTGGCGCCTCCACCGCCGCTGCCGTTGCTAGCGCCGTTGTAGGGCATTGTGGTCGCCGTTGCGAACTGGAGCGAAATCTCGGGGCTGATTAAAGTTTGTTGGTGTAGAATTTTGGCGGATTTTTGTGGCCTGAGCCCAGTGGTTGCGCGAGAAATATATATATATTCAGTTACGTGCGACGAAGGCGCGCGATTTTGCGATCTTTTCGATCGGTTTTGGGGGGGAAAAACGCTTGGGAAAAACGCGCGCGCGATTTATGTAGCTCGCACTCGGGGATCCTCTTCGGCGAGAGAAATGAGTTGTAAATATTTACTTTGTTACTGTTGGTTGTTGGTTGGTGTTGATGTGGGATGTTGTTTTGGTAGTTGTAGTTTTTTATGGTGGTGTAGCTGTGGCTCTTCCTATTTATTTACTATCTGCCTCGCTTCAACTTCCTCCTTAAGCGCAGTGTAAAACACTTTCAACTTTTTATTGCACTTTTGAATTGCGTGATAAATTTTCCGTTTCTTCGCTGACTGTTCTTGTGTATGTTGGATTTACCAGCTGCAAGACGGATAAAAATGAGAGAGAAATTTGGGTTTATTAATACAAAAAAGCGAATCAAAAGCACGGCAAATAATTTCGACAGTCATTAAATAATTCACAGGCGAAACTCT
The DNA here is from genome assembly GCA_008042615.1 of Drosophila auraria. NCBI lineage: Eukaryota > Metazoa > Arthropoda > Insecta > Diptera > Drosophilidae > Drosophila > Drosophila auraria. Next base: position 28,826 of record VNJW01011889.1, read on the forward strand.
GCTTGCATTTCCAATTGCCAGCAAATTCCCAGGATGCCACTTAGGCACGATTCCCTCCATGAATGGCTCAAAAAAAAAAATTTAAATGTGGCAAGGCAATCAAGTGGAATTGAATTTATTCAAATTCACACTTGGCGAGATGATAAAAACAGCATTTAAAGGATTCGCATTAAAACAGATGTGAATCAGGGATTAAAAGTATTAAAATGTTGAAGAAGACAACCTATAAAACTAATACATTAAGCAAGGGATTTTTTATACAAAACCATTAATAATTTTTAATTGTTTTTAAATTATTAAAATTTACATTTATTTTGAATTAAGTTTGCACAGTTATATAGTTTTGAGATACTTAAACTCAAAACTAACAGAAAAACCAAAAACTATAGAAAGGGACTTATTGGAAATATATTGGAAACGTTACTCCTTTTGAAATATTAGAAAAAAATAAAAAGAGATTAAAGCATAAAACTACAATTCATCCAAAACTATTTTTGTAATAATAAAGCCACCCAAAATAAACCAATTGGTTGACCATTATTTATCGAACTCGCCTATAACGCATTTCTTATCAGAATCTAAATGGGGTTAACTATGCGCCAGACCGAGACAACCAAAAATATAGAACAATTATTTATTTTTTCCGGAAATACAAGTGTGGTGGAAAAACATAAAAGAAATCGTGGAATGACAATCATAATTCGTTCTAATTGGAAAGGTAAACCGCAGCCATTAATCAAAGGACGAGGCGAGTGGAAAATGCTCAAACAACCCTCGGAAGGTTGTCAAAAACAGATGGAAAAGCAGCGAAAAGCGAAAAAGCGCCGGCAAATAACAAAACCAACGAGGAACGGGGAGAGAAAGCGACAAAGAGAGAGCGGAAAGCAGAAGGAATATGGCCGAAATGTCAGAATGACTTGGCACAACGGGACAGGCAGGGCAGCGAGGCGAAGATGTAGAGAAGGACAAAGGGGAAGAAAGGACGGACCAAGAAGGACTGTGTCCGGGAAGCGAGAAAGAAGTGCTGTGAAAATCGCGTAAAAGTAAACTTGAAAAACTTTTTCGGGCCCCCGTGTGTTTGTTGTGTGCACAACCCTTATGGAAAATGGAAAATGCCGCACACACACACGCATGGCTAAAAGAGCGACACACGGACACAGGCGGACGGCTGATTTTGTTTTGTTTGTGAGGGTGGATTTTTCATTAATGGAACGGCGGCGAACGAACAACGGTAAACGGTAAAGCTGAACGCTGAACTTTGTGACGTGCGGCGCTTTTCATTTCTTTTCTATTTTGTTTTCATATCTTGTCCGCTTCTTTTTCATTTTCCTTTTCGTTCCGATTTGGGTTTTTTCGCTTACAAAATGGTGGTGCGGCGGCAACAACAACAACAATGCAAAATAATAATTTTGATTGCACACGAAATTTTCAGTTGATTTTTGTTTTTGTGAAATTTGCATTGATTTCAGTTTGTTTCACTTGATTTTTTGTCCGTTTTGCAAATGTTATTTTGCGATTTTTATTTTTATTTTTTTTTGTTTTTTTTTTCGCCTTAGCTCTGTTAGGTTTATCTGAATTTTGAACGGGAAATCACATTATAGTTCAATTAAAAAAGAGCGTCCATGATATACGAGTGAACCGATAAGAATTAAGACTGCACTACTGTCACTGCACCTGTCAATCGGCCGAAAATCTGACAGTCGCCTACTTACAACTCCCTGGGAACTCTGGGCACTTCGCAGTGGTAACTCCGAAAACTTCCGATTAATTCGCAAAAATCACGCACACACACACCGTATAGGAGCACGCTCTGGGGATAAAGTGAAATTTGCTGAGCTTTTTTGCCGCCTGAGTTTTTCACACGTAGTTTTTCACACGACGCCGTGCTGGCGAATGTCAGTCAAATGCAGGAAAATGGAAAACTTCGAGCGAAGAGAGAGAGGAAAAGCGTCGCAGAGCGCAGCCAGAGCGAGATGCACGCACACAAACGGCAATCGAAGAGATAGCCCCAGAGAGAGAGAGTGAGAGGGAGCCAGAGAGAGAGAGCAGTCAGGTAACAGGCGGCGCAGAGAGAGAGCCTTTTTAGGGGTTGCAAGGTGGTCCGCAGCGGAGAGAGACGGAGAGCGCGAGCGCTGCAGCAAAACTGCAACACTGTTTTTTGTGGCTGCTGCTACTACTTAATTCTTATGCTGCCACGCGCCCGTTTCAGCTCTCTGCGTCTTGCGGAAGAGAGAGAGAGCGAAATCTACTACTTTTTTCGCGGCCCTTTTGTGCTGAATTTTCGTGGGTGGCAAAATCTTCCGGTTGTTCTTATTCAACAAATGTTGTTGCTACTTTTCCACACTGAAACCGACGCACACACACACCGCGCACGAACACATACACGCACGCATACAGAGACAGGCAGCGCCTTGCAAAAAATCACTTTCACCGTTAGCGCTTTTCTTTTTACCTGTTTGTCGGCTGCGCTTTTCCACTTCGCACTTGTCTCGTTGTTTATTATTTATGCTTTTCGCAGTCTTGGGTTTTTATTTTGTTTGCTGCCGTTTCTGCTGCTTCTTTTTAGTACACAAACAAAACGCGACGGCGACGCAAGACAGACAGAGAGGGAGAGAGTGGGAGAGAGAGAGAGAGGGAGACAACAGATAAACAACAACTCGCTGCGTGCGCGTGCGGGAGCGAGCGAGACAACGAGAATCGATAACCGTAGACACAAGCGCGTAAAGAAGAGGCAAAAATCAACAACAACAGCAACGACGCCGCGGAAGTATTTAATTAAGCCAAAGTATTTAATTTAAACTTATGTGTATGCCGAATGCACGTCGCCAAACACATACAATCTACAAAACGCATATGCACACACCGACAGCACACGCGAATCTCGATTCCGCCTTTTGTTGTTGTCGCTTTTCTTTCTGCTGCTGCTTCTTCTTCCTCTGTTTTCGGTTCTCGATTTTCTGTGTGTTTCCTGCTGCTTTTCCAACCGTGCGCCACAAAGTTTGAATTCGTACTCGCATTCTCTTTCTCGGTCGCTAACCGCTCCGCTGCCGGCGTCCGCTGCTGACGTCGACGTCGCTGCCCGCCAGCTTGCCACCCATTGTGTGCGAGCGGTGCAGCAAGTGCGCTTGTAATGCCGCTGTGTACGTGGGCCACTCTCTTTACAGCCGCGCGCAGCTCACACAGATACGCGCCACGGCGAACGCACACGCACACAACGGCATGCGGAACGCAAGTGCTGCCAGCGCGAGAGAGGAAGAAAGAGAGAGAACGAAAACAATAACAACAAACACATGCAGAGCGCACAACTACTCTCTCTTTGCCGCTCTCTCCCTCTCCCACATAACACACTGTCTCTCTCGTGGCCTGACGTTGTAACAGGGAGTGGGTGGCAGGCGGGGGGCCCGGGAGCAGCAGCGCCGCTGTTTCTGCCTTGCGCTGCTTTGTTGTTGGCGCTGCGAATGGCAAATTCAAATTCGACGCGAACAGTGGGGCTAAGTCGCCAAAAGTATGGCATTCTTGCAGTGAAATTTTTTTATTTAACGTGCAGAAAGTTTATTAATTCGTATAATATTAAAAGTAATTTATGACTACTTTAATGCAGTTGATTACTTTAAAAAGAGTTTACCTTAAGTATCTCTGCAATTTAAATAATAGATGGATTTCAAACTGTAAGAACCATGAAAACTATATCTTATAGCTTTTTTAATTACTTTTCCACTTGTACTTTTCTGTTCTTGTAAATTATTATTTTGTAATGCCAAAATAAAAGTGAAGTACATTTTGGAATATCTTGTAATTCTTACAACGTCCGAGTTTTTCGCACTGTCTTTTAAGAGAGTTTCGCTTCAAAGAGCGCTGTACGCAGCACACTTTCTCTTAAATGTTGGCGTTCGCAACAGCGCGCACCTTACAAAATTGTCAAAGGCGGTCCTCTTGGCTCTGGAAATGGTGAAATAGCTGGAAGTTTTGGTTTCACTGAATCTGCTGCGTGGAAAGTTTCTTCTACTGGGTATGCCTCCGGGAAATTTAGGCATTTGCGGCGTCAAAGGGCAATCTAAGTCGTCGTCACTTGCTTAATTTTTTCTGGATTTCTTTGGGCTTTTCTTGCTGTTTTTCTTCGAGCTTTGGGCACTTCTTGACGAGCTGCTTGGACGCTTGTGGACTGCTCGCCAGCGGGCTAATGCTGAAAATCATGTGATTTCTGAATCTGTTACAATTTTCTTTGTTTGTATGTACATTTTCTGAAATATACCGTTCAGGAAATGTTAAAATAAATTAAAAATGTTCCAACCGAGATCACTAGAAAGCGCTTGACGCTTGAAATACGAACAATATTTCAGAACTTTGATGTTTATAATGAAAGTTAAATAAATTAAATAATTGAATTTAATTTCCAATACTCCCATAGAAAAATGTATTTATTATAAGTAATCCTTTCTTGCTTCTGTTCGCCTAATAAACAACATATGGAGGCCAAATGAACCGCAAAATCTCTTGAAAAACTGCAACAAGTTGCGATACAAGGCGCTCTTCCAGTGCACTTCCGATAAGTTAAAGCACACAAGCTTATGCATGCCGATATTCGGTTTAATCCATACTTAATGGCGCAAACACTGCCGAGCAGTGCGACCAAGGTCCCCCGAGGACTTCAGCTACGGTCGGTACCCATTATGCAAGCACCCTACCCCACCGCCCCCAGAAAACCCCTTCAAACGCACATAGACTAAATAGTTTATGTTGTTTACCATTCTGCTGGCTGTTGTTGCTGCTTTGGCTGCTGCACTTTGGCATTAAGCGAACATGCAGCACGTCCTGGACAGTCAAAGTCATGTGGATGCGACTTAAGGGGGCTTGGGCGAGGGAGGGACTTCGCAGGACCATGTTTGGATGTTCAAGTTTACTTTGGGGTTCAAATGTGCATAAGAAGAAAAAAATGCAATACAGTATTGAGCTTAATTTTATTATTTTCTTGTCTCTTTAATATTTAAGAGATATGAAAAGTGACTTGTAAGAACGGGCTCAAATAGGGATTTATTTTTATTATAGAAAAATCATTTAACTTTACTCATTTATTCATTTTACAACGATTAAAATCTTACAAAATTGCTCAAAAAGTCTGTTAAAGATAAACAGACCGAATGCGATTATGCATTAATTCCTTTACAGCTGTTAAAGTACAAACTTACAGTCGCATTTTACATGGCCCAGCCACACTGCATTTTACATATTGCTTACATACTTACATATTTTACGCGTGGCATCAGCCCAAAAATATGCAACATTTTTATGCTGCCCTGCCATTAATTTATGAAAATAAACAGCTGCAAAAAGCTTCGATATTTTTTGCATAACAAGACTTTTGTGGACGCGGGTCAGGATGTCGCTTCGCTTATTCGATTTCAGATTAAATAAATCCAGCTTATTGCATAAACGAAAGAAATGCGATTTAAAAAGCGCTTCATAAATTGCACAACAAATTTAACTTTATGGACTATAAACTCGGAATATTCTTTATTTATACAAATTATACCTTTCCGCTTCAAGTGTGGCAAATGGACCAAAATTACTTTAAGGGAAGTAGGTAAAAAATTCGTATTTCATATCTGAAATCATTTTTTTTACATAAAAAATATAAAGGTAAATGAAGTGCCCTCCTGACCACCGTAACTTCGAAAGGGATTGTGAAAGACTCTTTTTCCAGCTGCAAAATAAAATGCGAAGTAAATATTTCAAATTAAAGACTTTCCCCCAGATTAAATGCGGAAAATACGCTTTCGACCACTTTTCGACTCAGGGGCGAGGTAAATCTGCTTAAGAGGCCACTAAGTAAGTGGCCCCGTTCTGGCTGCCAACTTTCACTCGACTTTCGCCTGCTGCTGCAGCAGTCGCGACGCCACCGCAACCTCTTTCACTTTTAATGCTCCCTTAATGCCCACGCACGCAATGTGTCCCCCAGCAGGATGCATCCCGCGAGGCCCGGGAGTGCTCCCAGTTGCCAGTTCCCAGTTGCCAGCTCCCTGCTCCCAGTTCTCGGTTAGCCGATAAGCTGGCGCTATCAGCGCCTTACATCCGCGCGTGTCTTGGCGATGGGATTCGCCCCGCCTTCTGCCATCCCGCTTCTGGTTCCTGCATCCCGCTTCCTGCATCCGCTTCCGCTGCATCTGCCGGAGAGCTTGCTATCCTGTTTTTAGCCAGATTTACAACCATGCGAACGAACTCCTTGAATTCCGTTGCAACACTGTGAGAGAAAAGAGATTAATTAAGTTTGAAAATCTAAGAAAAATGTCTAGAATTTTGAAATCTCTTATAAAACTGTCTAAAAGTATGCTATAATTTTTTTTTGTATTTTCCTAATATAAGAAAGATGATTACAGTTAATCATACTTAATAACTGGAAAGAGCTTAAATAGTTACAGAAAATATAAAATACAAATAAGAGAAAATACATTATTTGAGCTCGAAAATGTGGGAAAAATGTCTGGAGATTTGAAATCTTTAATAAACTGTCTAAAAGTATGCTATAAATTAATGTTTTTTTATTTTTTGCTAATATAAGAAAGATTTTTAAAGTTAATCACACTTAATTGATTGTAAGGCCTCAAAAAGTTACTGAAAATATAATTTATAAATAATAAATAATAAAATAAATTATAGAATATAATAAATTTAATTAAAAATACCAATTTTTACCTACTCTGTTTAATTTTTAAATTTTACGGGAGTTTTAGAACAAATTAAACTCTAATTTGGTTGAATTTGTGCCAATAGAGTTTTCTAAATTATAAATAAATATTCTAATTATACAAACTTCAATTTCAGGAAACATTTTTCCTCAGTGCCAAAGCGAGCTTGTGTGTTTATCTGCGGCCTCGCCGGAAAGTGAAACGCTTATGAAAACGTCCGGCTGCCACAGCCACCCACCCTACTTTGCAGTTTGACCTTCTTCGGAGCATTTGCCATGCAAAATTTAATATAAGCCTGTGAGCAGCTCTCGGCTCCCTGCTAATTTCCCGGCTGAAGAATGCTCGAGACCATCTAATGCAGGTCCGGATCCGAGTCCGAGCCCAAGTCGAGAATGTGTGGAAATCCTCTTTGCCAGATGCTAGTGCTAGTGCTTCGAAAAAGATAAACAATGAAGTCTTGACCTAGTTGAGAGTGGCTTTTTGCGCTGTGCCCTTTGTCATCATCATCCAGCGGTGGGTGGTGCCAAGTCCACCAACTTTACATACAAAAACGGACGCTTACCGAAATTGAGACAGCGCAGGCTGAGAGGCTGAGAGGGGGGTTACGTGATAGGGCGAGCTAACCCGATACATTTTCCTTAAATTTTTTGTTTCCATTTTTTTGGTATTTCTTTCTTACTTTTTTTGCCTTTTTTTGGGCTTTGTGATATGGGGCAAAGTGCAGTCAGACAGTCATTGGATCATTTGTCTTGGCATTGTTGCTTTTTTTTCCTCCAGATTTCTTTTTCGGACATTTTTTTTTCCATACTTCGTTTTTTTTTTGTCAAGGGTTGGAGGACAATGCGGGCTTTTCAGGCATTTGGGTTCAAAGGTTCTCAGGCGCAGGAAGGATGTATTATTGTAGATGCTACGTATTACACACTTATTACGAATTTCTTTTAGAGCTTTTGTACATTTTTGTTTTATTTTACTTTTGGGAAGCAACCAAATAAAGGTGAATTAATTGTGTGACCCAATCAAGGAAAGTTTTTTAATTGGAATAATGAGGGAAGTTGATAATCTTTAACCATTTTTTAAAGAGAAATAGCTAGAATTTAATTTAATTTATCTTTGAGGAGGTATTTATACAGAGTACCTCCTCTTATATAATAAAATCTGCATTTCTTGTGGTTATCTTACCTTGAAGCCTTTTTAGTTTGCATTTTAATACCTCTTTTAAAAACGTCTTTTAATAAACTTGATAAAATCCGAGGAACTTCACTTTTAGTGCCAATTATCTTAAAATGTTTTCATTAACTCTGTTTGGTCATGCCCTCTCGAAGTGATGGCCCGGCAGCAGCCGAATAATGCACGCATAGTTATCTGCATTTATCTATGCGCAACCTCGGCCTTTGCCCCAAGCACAGCTTCGGCCGCCTATTTTGCCGAAGCTATCAGTTAGTTGTCTTTCGATCGTTCTATACGAGAGATCAATTCTTTTCGCTTATCTCACTTATCGGGCGCAGCATAGTTGTTGTTGTCATACACAATAGTTCGAGCGCAGCCAGTATTGCTGTTCGCGAAGCTTACATACCCCCAAATTTATATATATATATTGCCCTGCGCGGCTGAATAAAATAATTGAAACTGATGAAACAATCGCGTTTTGGTTAATTAAGTTAGTGAAAAAGCTCACTAGCCCAACATTTTGGTGACCCCGACGTGATTAACATTATCACTAAACTAATAATTTGACTTTAATAGCTACTGCTTGTCCCCTTGCATTGCCTCGCGTTTCGGTACATATATACGTGCGCCCAATACATACCTAACTCTATTCGCGATCATCGAC
>VNJW01011891.1:0-10417 GCA_008042615.1 Drosophila auraria
TCGCTGCACTCTTGTCGTGATAATCCACGCCGAAAGTTGTGAAAAATGATCGCACGAAAATGTTCACGAGTTAATTCAATTTTTTTGCGAAATTGATTTTTTTAAGTAACTGTAAACAACACAAATGATAGTCGTACGTCAAACCGTTCTGAGTACGTTTATGCTTAAAAATGTCGAACTTTTCAATGGAAATGTCAGATTCCACCTAACAACACTTAGTGTTGCCTAGGCCAGAAATATATATAGCAGCCCACGTATTATTTTTATTGAGTTTTTTAGTCCTTTCATGATATAAAATATTTCATTATTTACCAAGAATTTAAATTGCCAAGAATTTTTTTTATAACTTTTTTATATTTATCCTTTGTCATTCACTTATGTCATTAAATTGTAATTAATATTTATAATTAAGATCATTTTAAGCCTCTTAAAATCTACATTTCTAAGATCTCCTGTTTGTTAGAGCGAGAGGCTGTCCCACGGGTCGTATACTTGATTCCAGAGTGGATCACTCTATCTAGTCGTATACGTAATTTTAATAAATTATCATTAAAATTGTAAGTTATAAAATTTTGGTTTCGAATAGCTTGATCAATCTTATGTAAAATTCGAAAACACCAATTCAGACTTTTGCAACGAGTTTTCGAAAACGAGCCAGTGGGAGTCGATTGTTCTTGAGTGGACGGCAGTTAATAAGCAGAACATTGATAAAACCTAATTATCAAATGTATAGATAACAAGTAAGAAAGCTACAGTCGAGTGTTACCGACTGTGAGATACAGGGTACCCAAAGTATTGTGCGTAAAATTAAATAAAACACGGATATGGAAAAAACAAAATGTTGACAAATGAAGCCAAATGTTGCTAAAGACATGTTGAGCAACGCTTCTCCTACCCCATAAAGAAAATATATTCTTGATCAGCATCACCAGCCGAGTCGATCTAGCCATGTCCGTCTGTCCGTCCGTCTGTCTGTCTGTCTGTCTGGCTGTCTGTCAGTCGGTTTCTACGCGAACTAGTCTCTCATTTTTTGAGCTATCGGGCTGAAACTTTCAGCATAGTCTTATTTCTTTAGCACGCAGTATATATGTCGGAACGGAACGGAACTAAAATCGGACCACTATATCCTATAGCTGCCATAGGAATGATGGCGAAATTAATGTACAAAAAATTGTACCTTCTCTGTCAACGAATTTCTATAAAATTCGAGATATAGTTGTTTTTTATAGTTCTAGAATTACGGTTTTAATTTCATTAAGATCGGACAACTATATCATATAGCTGCCATAGAAGGGATCGGTCGATTTATATGAAAATGTAAAATTCTACATGTAAAATGTAAAATTTACAAAACTTCATATTTTTTTTAACATTACCAAATTGGAGCGATTTTCAAAGATTCAATTCCAGGCTGCAAGGGTATATAAACTTCGGCTTACAAGTTAGCTTCCTTTCTTGTTAAGTATTAAATTAATAATGTGCCATTGCACACATGTGAAGCGCATCGAATCCCCGTTGGGGAATACGTTTTCCCTTTGCCCATCTGTTATGACGTTAAGAATGCAACACATATTTACAAAACAGGCATTTAAATTTATTTAACATGGTACGTGAATAATGACTGTCAATGCTTCTCAGCTCCTGGTACTTGGCTGCCACGCCCCTCCCACATGGATACGGTATATGACCCATTTCCGAGAGTTTATGCGCTTGTTTTTATGTTTTTTTTTTCTATTTGGTTTTAATATTTTTGGGTGTCAGTGACAGGCAAAAGGTGGTAGCTGCTTGGCTCGATTTGGTTCGCTGGTTGGTTGGTCGGCTAGTAGCAGCCTATTAAATACTTTTTCCCATTTGTCGCAGTCGTATTTCATGCTTTGTCATTTCCGCTGCATTTTATTAGCACATGCTCCGGTCGCTCTGTTGCCTCATATTCCTCCATTTTTCTCTCCGTGGTGCTCATTGTTCGCAGCGGGCAAGGCTACAGGAGTATTCAGGCAAGGTAGATTCCTACATGTGCATATGCTTCGCTGGCTGGCTCCTCTGGAATCGGGATACATAGAAATGAGCTCGTGCTTCCTTCTTAAATTTTAAGCGGTGTGCTTTTAAATACAGACTTAACTCATAAGAGCTTTGATGAAGTTTTAAGGTCGAAATTTTAAAAATATTGTCAATTTGGCCGATAATTTCCAATAATGATTTATCTATAAGATATCTTATTCTTTATTTAATTGGACAAAATGTAACTGAACTAATCTCAAAGATATTCTGTGCGTTTTGTAAAAATCTTTTGTTTTAGTCAGTGACTAAATTATAAAATATAAATCCGGTTTCAGCCGCTCATCGCTGACGTGGTGGCTTTGTGAGTGGAGTTTCTTCATTTGAATCCAGCACAAGGCCACCGGCGCGTGGTCTCTTGGTGGACTTTTAGCAAAAGTTGAACTATTTTTGAAGTCCATGAACTTTAAGCAGCACTTAAGCAGCAATGTTCAACTGTTAAAACCGGCACAAACTTCTCAAAAGCAAAAATATTTTATTGGAACATTTTTTAAATTTTTTTTTTTTAAAGTGCCAAAAAGTGTATTTTTCATATGCCCTTTTTTTGGTGGAACAAACATACTTACATCCAACCAGAACAAACATAATTCGCAGCCATTTATTCTGATTCAGAAATATAATCTTGCCCATATTTTGCCCCAACCCTTCAATTTAGAAATGAGTGAACTAAGTCGTGATGCATTTTTCGAGATTTGGTCAAAGAATGTAAACTCCGCTAAGCTATACTCACTTGTAGATCATTCAGTAAAAGGAATTGGCAACTGATCAGTCTAAATTAATATTAAATATGACCGAACTATGTTTTGAATTTCAAAATAGATTTGCTAAATCTAGGAGAGACAAATCCAGACTTTTGATAAATAATGCAATTTGGCTTCAGGGCTCCAGAAATGAAGAATAATTTTCCGAGTGTTGTTTAAAGACAAACCAAGGGAAAATGTAAAGATTTCATGTCAACAAGAATATCATCAAGAATATCAATTTCTGAAAGCCGTAGAATAGGCTTTGAAGTCGGACGAAAAAGCTAAAAAAATATATCAGTTGTCAAATGCTCCCGGGTCAACGGGACTGTCATTTAGAAAGAAAAACTGTCGACTGAAACCTAAAAAGTATTTCAATGATCTGCTGAAATTGTACTTACCCTAATAATAGACCTGAAAAATAATACCTTGCAGTAGTATGCAGTTATGGTAAGTTCAGTCATAGTCATTTTTAGTTTGCGAACACCACCAAAAACTAGACACCTAAAGCTTCCAGATGATGTGATCCAACTTTTATCACAAGATGGATACAGTGACAACAGCTGTGACCCGATAAAAAAAAATGCAGTAAAATTTTTCTTTGAAGATTAAACTGTTAGCATTAAAAAAAAAATCTTAAAAATATAAACCAAAGTTTTTATTTCTTATCAATTATTTTTAATATAAAACCTTTTTTCAGCTCCTCAGCCCATAACTTTGAAGTTACAGCTGAAAGGATGAGCCAATAACCAAAATCGGACATTTTCAAAAAAAAAAACAAGTGGGAAAGCTACAGTCGTGTGTGACCGACTGTGAGATACCAGGTACCCAAAGCATTGTGGGTGAAATTAAACAGCACATGAACATGGAAAAAAGAAAATGTTGACTAATGAAGACAAATATTGCTAGAAACATGTTGAGCAACACTCAAAAGAGACAAATTTTGCTTGGAACATGTTGGCCAACTCTCAAAGGCGACAAATGTTGCTAGGAACATGTTGAGCTACACCCAACAAAGACGTGCTCTCTCTCTCTCTCTCTCTCTCTCTCTCTCTCTCAAAAAGTTTGCACAGAAACTTCATTGTTTAATAACTTCTATGTTTATCATCCGATTTTAATCGAATTTTCAAAACACGTCCGCGATTGCCTACTTATTAAGTCTATTTATTTATTTTGAGCCAAAAATTACGCCATACCGTTTTGTATGATTTTCAAGGGCGGAAGTGGGCGTGTCCAAATTTTAAAATAAACTTGATCTGCGTGCAACAGATTCCAATGCTTTCACCAAATTTGGTAACTTTAGCTCTTATAGTCTCTGAGATCTGTTGTTTTACACGGACGGACAGACGGACATGACTAAATCGACTCGACTGGTGATGCTAATCAAGAATATATCTAGATCTAGCCTTGTCCGGCTGTCCGTCTGTCTGTCCGTGTGAAACAACAGATCTCAGAGACTATAAGAGCTAGAGTTACCAAATTTGGTGAAAACATTGGAATCTGTTGCACGCAGATCAAGTTTGTTTTAAAATTTGGCCACGCCCACTTCCGCCCCCGAAAATCATTAAAAACGGTTTATAAGCCATATACGTGATTTCGGCGTAAAGTAAATAGATAGGCCTAATAAGTAGGCAATTGTGAACGTGTTCTGAAAATTTGAGTAAAATCGGATGTGTAAGGAATCTTAAGGATACCTTACAATAAGCCTAAGGGAACGCAGGATAGTCAGTTGGAGAGTCAGTGGGGAAGAAGGTTGTGGAGTTTAGGCAGTAGTGGCCGCAGAGTGCCAGTGAAAGTGAATCCTTGGGAAACGAGCCAAGGATCACTTCAGTGGCAGTCAGTGGCGGAGTTTATGTTGCAGTGAATATAGGAAGTGACTCCTTGGGAAACGAGAGAAGGATCACTTCAGGAGCAGTCAGTAGTCGAGTTCACGGCGCAGGGGATATAGGAAGTGACCAGTGCACTATGGTCTAGATGTCGTTTTTTTTGGCATTAAGTCGATTTTTCGATGTTAATATATCGTTGTTTTCTTATTTTAATCTTAAATTAAATGAATCACAGATTAAAAAAATTTTATGAAATGCTTTAAAAGCGCCACCAAAGCTTTTTGAGAGCTTTTAAAAGTGAGCTAGCGATCAGCTGATTTCCAAACAGAAATTTGCGCCAAAATATTTAGTTGCTTTATGTTGTGCCACACTTGTTAAATTGGTCCAGAAAATTCAACTAAATTATGGGAAGCAATCTTCAAGGTATGCACTATTTAATGTATATTGTTATTTTATGTATAGTTCTAGGTATTTAGTGTTGTGTAATGTCCAATTTGTGTGTATTTTTTTAGAAAACAAACATGCATGATTCATGTTTCGTGGAATATAACTAATAAGCTGTTCCATGCTGAAAGCAACTAATTGGTCCAGATTATACTTGTGGGAGTTGTCTTTAGCCACAAACCAAAAACTCATCCCCGTTTGTCCCCCTTTTCTCACATTTTGGTAATATATAGGCACGTTTGCATTGGCAAAAAACCGATTTTAGTTGACTTATAAAACACAAAGATGAGAAAAATACTAAGGATTAAACATTTTTTAAAGATGGATTACTTAATCCTTGTACACTCAGATCATATTATAGAAACCACGGATCTTCCAGTTAGTTACTTTGTAAAAGAGGCTGCGAAAACATGGAACAAACCGTGTAAGTCCGATCGCCCGCACTGTACAAAAGATCCAAACTGTAATTTTATGTGCAAAAAAGATTGGACAATTCCCATTTTTACACATTGTCTTATTTAGAAATACTACTTTAAATTAACAAAGAAAAACAACAAAAAAATTTATATTTACACTGAAAAAAACAAATCAAATTCTTTTTAAAAGGCGGGACCACGCCCATTTCTCTTAAAATACCTTCCTTTTGTTATAAAAAATTTATATAAAAAAACAGAATCCAAAAATATTGCTTCGTTTTTAAGTTATTAATTAATGCCACAAAAAGTGGTCGCTCAGCCCATAGTGCAGTGCAAGGGTAAGTGACTCCTTGGGAAACGAGCCAAGGATCACTTCAGGGGCAGTGAGTTGTGGAGTTTAAGTTGTCAGTGATCAGTGACCAGTTCTAGTGCTAGTGAAAGTGACTCCTTGGGAAACGAGCCAAGGATCAGATCAGGGGACATCAGAGCAGAGCAGTGATCAGCAGAACTAACGCAGTAAGTCTTTGGGAGGATTCCCTTTGACCAAACGAGTCCAGTCGTTACTACTTTCTTCCATCTCGTACTTTGTAAGTGCCCAGGCGGACGGTGAGTTTGCCAGCGCGTCAGCTTAGCGAGAGCATCTGGAGCGTGCAGCACCAGAGTATCTAGCGAAGCGAAGCTTAGCGAGAGTATCCGAGTGCGGGTAGCACCGGAGTGTCAAGCGGAGCGTAAGCGCGGCGTGATCACCCAGACGGCGTTGGCCCTCGAGTCGGGCGTGAACTAATTGTTAGAGATAGGGCGTCTTGTGCCCCGCTTAAGGCAGGTGTGGTGTAAAACAGGTGAAAATCCCAGTTAAAATATATATTACATTACTTAATCATAAACCCCGGAGTTATTATTTTGACACAGTGCCCAACAAATATAAATTTGTTGCAGCGAATCCTGGACGAGACTGAGCTATCCCGCCCCGATCGTTACAGATGATAAATATAGAAGTTATTAAACAATAAAGTTTCTGAGAGAGAGAGAGAGAGCGCGCACGTGTGTGTTGCCCAACATGTTCCTAGCAACATTTGTCTCTTTTGAGTGTTGCTCAACATGTTTCTAGCAATATTTGTCTTTATTTGTCAACATTTTCTTTTTTCCATGTTCATGTTCTGTTTAATTTCACCCACAACGCTTTGGGTACCGGGTATCTTACAGTCGGTCACACTCGACTGTAGCTTTCCCACTTGTTTGTTTCTTAATTTGTCAAAAATGATAACAAGAAATACAAAAATTGTTAAAAGTTTGGATAATTTTGTGTTATATATTTTTTTTTGGGTTTTGTATCTTTAAAAAAGCATTTTTTAATATTTTTACGCCCCCTAAAGTGCAACTCCCATCTGTTTATCTCTAACATTATCTTTGGGCTTACTGGAATAATCACTCCAAATTTCAAGCCGATATCTCAAAATAAAATAAACGACTCCTATTTATTTAAGTCCTAGATTGGCAAAATCTTACACTGTGCGGCGACCACGTCCTGCTCCTACCACCTCCGCTTCCTGCACATCCTTCACAGCCTTCGCTTCCACATGCCCGCCACACTCACAACACCAACTGCAGCTCGTGGAAATTTCACCTATTAGACCCACATCCATCTCCGCTCAAAGCAACAGCACGCTGATGCATAAGAATCGTCGTTCTTGCAATTTAAACAACTCCGATCCATCTGCATCTTTAATTGGTCGCCTTGGACCGTTCCGTTCGACTTTTTTGTTTGCGCACTGCGAAAAGTATGTTGAGGTCACTTTAAGTTAAGGCTGCTGTTGGTGCCACGACCAGTGCCTCATGCTGCCTTGGCGTTCACTACGAGCCCGCTGCCCCTTTCCTCGCTTCGGGATCATTGCTTTTTCTGCCATGGCAACAATTGCACGGCGTACTTGTACTCATAATTAATTAATGCAGGGAGAAGGAGGGGTCAGCATTGATGGAAGAACTAAATGCTATTATGACGAGTCAAGTGCTGGCTTACCAGTATTAATTGAATTCAATAGAATCCGCAAAAGATGGCGTTTCATTATGTACAAATATAACACTGAGCTAGCCAATGTCCAGGAATGTCAGCAAACCAAAGGCCATCCAGATAGTGATTCCAAATGCAAATATTTTAGTTATTTATCATTCAGTTTTGCTATAAACCAAATTTCCAACGCGTTTCATTTTGCCCTCTGTTTTTTATTTGTTTAAAAAAATAATCGAACATACAGTTGCATTCGGCTTTCCGAATTCGTTTCCCATTCGAGAATCCTTTCGGACTTTAAAGTTGTCAAATGTCTTCGATGTATAAAGTGCATCCTTTGAAACTCGTTCCTATTCCTTAGATACAGTTGGCGAGCGTACTTATAAATTTATCCTTCCTTATTAGCAAGTTATCTTGCCTTGTTTTCACCTCCTTAAGCTTGAGTTGATCCATAACCAGAAATCAAAGAATGCTTCGATAACAATGATGAAATACTACTCATGGGAACACTGCACAGACCCCTATTGCAGCTGCTTAGTATTTCAGCATTGGCAATTGGTCCCATCTGGACCGCGTTTAAGGAACGACTAACTACGGGCCAGCGCAATTCAAAGCAGCTGCATCGAGCTGCACTTGGTCAGACAAGCAACAGCTATCGGACTCTTTAATAGGCGCTAGTAATTGAATTGCACCGAGCGCCCCAGGACGATTATATAATATTCACGTGAGCGTTTTATAAGGTATATAAGGTTTGTGGACTTTGGCGCTCAAAGCGGATCTACCTCGTCTTGACACAAGTTAATTTCATTTAAGGCTCGTTCGTCTGGCAACAAATCCAATCATCTAAAAGCTATTATATTTTTATTTAATAATCGCGGCTACCAGATGCCCAGTAGACAGGCTTAAATATAAAAAATTAAAACATAGCAGAGCTATGTTAATTCGGATAATTCTTGCGCAAGACAGAAACCCTTAGGATATTACAGGGTCGGCAGAATCATGTCACTTATACTAATAAGTTTTCATTCTCTCAGCCTTACCGTCAGAAGTACTCTTCGCCCCAATCTAACTACTCTACTGATAATAACCAATTCCGTTATCAAGACGCTGGCAGGAATTCTCAGTCCCCGCAAAGATATCCAAATCCCACGGCACCTCTTCTTACCTTAACCCTTTTCGGAAATCCCAAAGATTGTATCAATTAAATGCTGTTCCATCCTCGGGTGAGGCTGCTTTAAGACAGCATGAGGAAAAATCCGTCGGTGAGGCTTACTATGATGAAGGCTTACCACACAATCAGGCTGATCACCAACCTCACATGGCGCAGTAAATTTATGGCCGACGCCTCTCTAGATTTCCATACACAGAGTATGGCGTGAAAGTTGGGGCTAAGCTACAGTTTCTAATAGACACTGTCTATGTCTCCAATAAGCAGTTCAAGAGCAAAGATTAACATCGATTCAAACCAGATGAGGTAGGAAATAATGGAAGAGTCAGACATAAAAAGTTAAAGACCACTTCGCTGAAAACGTTTCACAAATCGTTTAGAAGAACAATCGTAGGAACAAGTGTATAAAAAACCAATATGTAAGAATAATTAACAAGATATAGTAATAAAAGCTATAATTAATTAAGTAATAGCAACTTACAAAAATATAAAATACTTCACTAAGATTAAATACTAAATAAACAAAATTGGGTAACGTCTCTCATCCAAGTCGCTACTGCTCTTTACATCTCGTCCATGGTCGTCCCCCTTCAACAAGGTGTGGTATGGCGCCCACATAATTGAACTATAACAAATACAAAATATATTTGACAAGACCACCGAAGAAACATCAGTGGTCACCGACATCAGTGTCGCATCATTGATATGCCACTACCTGGAAAAATATTGATGGCATTACAAAAATGACGTCGGCACACCGCGCGCCTTGGTCCATAGACTGGCTGGGGTCAGCATGGTAAGGGGTTGCTGGATCATCCGACGCATCGGATTGGAATACCATCCTTCAGTCTCAAGACAACGTAATCAAAAATAATAACCAAAAGATACAAATTAATACGAGTAGTAAACACGAATCTCTTGGACCAAAAAGAGGTGGAAATCCTTCTAGCAGAAACTCGCAGCCTACCATAACAAAATGTGGTGGAAACGGTGGAGTTCGCGGAACCTTAGATCCTAACTAATGGAACCTGCCTATTATATTATACTTGCTGGCACTACCCAAAGTCGTGGACACCAAATACAAGCTGATGCTTCTTTACCTCACGATTACGGAGGGCAAACAATACAACATACAGGCTGGCGATGGACCCCCAGGAAATCTACGCAGTATTGGGAAACTGTCTCTCCATCGGAAATACGACTGTTTGCAAGGAAAAAAAACTTAAGGAAACTGGACGAGGCCAGCTGTATCCCCAGTCTCTTAAAAGGAGGACACGCTCTCTGCGATCACCTGAGAAACGACCAGGAGATAGTGGAGTTGGTTGACGACGGCACTGTGTTCCTGATAAACTTCAACAGAACGGTCGTAGCGGACTCAGGGAAACGCCATCTAGTGGGATTGTTTATAGTGCAGTATGAGAACGAGACTGTCCACATCGGGAACATGTCTTACAGCAGCTACTGGACAACGCATGTGATGGCCATGCCGGCCGTACTAAGCAAAGAAACCGCCACTGGATTCCAGCTTTCGCTGAAATATGTTCATGATTTTAGCCTGCAGAAGTTAAGATCAGTTAAGAAAAAAAAACTTCTACCAAAGGCATCGAGGCATTGTCGAACTGGAGGCGCACACCATCAGTGCGGCCCCCGCGAAGTGTTGGTGATCTGCGGAACGCAGATTTTCGAAGGGGGAAGAGTTAACAGTAGAGGGCTGAACGCCCGACTAGTTAACAGTAGAGGACTGACCGGCCGACTTCACCTTT
>VNJW01011898.1:0-20323 GCA_008042615.1 Drosophila auraria
AGCTAATATCTTTCGAGAAGGCCACTTGCAAGGTAAGAATACAACACACATAACCAATCACATAACAACTACATATACACCACACACTACACCATCAGAAGTTACACCGTATTCTTCAACAAATTATTGTTTGCAATTACAGATACAAGGACAAATATATCATTTGCATGATTCAATGGTGCCAACACCAGATGAACAGCATCAATTTCTGCAAATATATTTCATTTCGTCGATGGTGGATGTGCTGAATGTGCGGTACAATATACAGGGAACACAACAGTTAAAGAGACGAATTATTGAAAAATTGCAAGCATTTTTTCACTTTAATAATGCTGTGGTTAATATGCTCGAAAATAGTCATTGGATACGCACGAACTTGATTAAGGCAACCATTATTAACGGAAAGTACACAGGTGAAAATTATGTATTCCTCGAATACCAATGACTCCGATTGATCTTCCGTTTGACTTCAAACGATTGCAATTTCCAGTTTGCCTTGCGTTCGCAATGACAATTAACAAGTCGCAAGGCAAATCGCTTAGTGTTTGCGGGATAAATTTAGAAAATCATTGTTTTTCACATGGACAGTTATACGTTGCGTGTTCACGAGTTGGGAAACCATCCGCTTTGTTTGTGCTAACGTCAGACCAAAAAAACAAAAAATTTGGTTTACCAAAGAGCACTTCAATGAAACGGATAGTTTGCGGACACGTATAACGCTTCGATTTAGTATTTACTTTGGATTCACTTTCATTCACTTAGAGAAGTTCAACTAAATAACACTTTATTTTTGTATTCGAAATAAATTCATTACTGTTGTGAAATGAAATAAAACTTTTCCTTTTCAAATATAAAACAAACAAAAAAATGTTGCTTAATATTTTAGTCACCAAACGAAATGTTACATAAAACGAAGCCATCTGGTGGCGAAACGGAGTTCGCCGGGTCAGCTAGTTATAATATAAAAATAATATTTTTGCATATTTTCCTTTTAAAGCAATACTTAATAAAATGTAGATAAATACGGCTTTAGATAATTCCTAAATTAGTTTTTACTTGACAAAGAAAAAAAAAAGAAATCTAATTTCCGACAATTTAATTCGGGTAATCTGATAATGCAAATCTCACAAAAACTAATTTTTAAATTTCCCGTGGTTATACCTGCAAATTTATTGTTTCGATTGACTTGAAAATTCAAGGACCATATTTTATAATGTTGTTAACTTAGAATAATATAAAAAAAAAAATAAAAATAAAACACACGCACTACTAGTAACAAAAAAAAAAAAAAAAATCAGCGACAATAACAACAAAAACAACAGTGGAGAGGCGAATAAAAACAACAATGAGAAGCGAGCGAGCAGGCTAGAAGAAGCAGCAGCAGCAACAGCATCAACTCATCGGCACCTGCATATCGTTCGCTCGCTTGCACCTATGCAGTCGGCTGAGGGAGCGGCAGCGCTGCCGGCAGTGCAGTCAACGCAGCGCGCCCAAAAAGAAATACAAAAATGCCCATGCGTAAGAGCGAGATAGGAAGCTTGCTATCTCGCTCGATCTCGCCGATTTTCGTGACGATCCAAAATCGGTTTTACTACCCGAAAATGCATGACGCTTCAAAAGAAGTTTCACTTCAACAAGGAAGCTAACTTTGTATACCCTTGCAGAATGCAGTTCGATCATTGAAAATCGATCCATTTAGGTAACATTTAAAAATAACGTATTTACGTAAATTTTCATAACATTTATCTTCAAATTTTACATTTTACATTTGTATGGCAACTGTATGATATAGTTGTCTGAACTTAATGAAATAAACCCGTAATTCTAAATCTGTAAAAGACAGCTATATCTCAATTTATATACCCGGTACCCATAGGGTACTAGGGTATTATAAGTAAGTGCCAACCAAGAATGTACATATGTAACAGGCAGAAGGAGAAATCTCCGACTCTATAAAGTATATATATTTTTGATCAGCGTCACCATCCAAGTCGATTTAGCTATATCCGTCTGTTCGTCTGTGAAACAACAGATCTCAGAGACTATAAGAGCTAGAGTTACCAAATTTGGTGACAACATTGGAATCTGTTGCATGCAGATCAAGTTTATTTTAAAATTTGGAAACGCCCACTTCCGCCGCCGGAAATCATAAAAAAAACTTTATATAAGCTATAGTCCTTATTTTCGCCTTAAAGTAAATAGATAAAATAAATAAGTATGCCACGTCTCTAGCTATATTAGTCTTTGTTGAGTGTTGCGCAACATGTTCCTAGCATTATTTGACATTTTTGGGTGGTTCTCAACATGTTTCTAGTAACATTTTTCTTTATTTGTCATCCTTTTCTATTTTCCATGTCCATGTGCTATTTAATTTCACCCATAATGGTACCGGGTATCTCACAGTCGGTCACACTCGACTGTAGCTTTCCTACTTGTTATTGTTCTGTTTTGCATGGTTTCCAAGGTTGAATTTACATTGTAACGTATTATTGTGTAAAATAAATAAATAATAAAGGCAAAGTTGGACTCACCGGTTAAATGCGTATCAGAGCCCATCACCCAGACAGGGTAGCGAGGATTTTTAAAGAAGGAGCCTACAGTGCAGTAGCGCATTTGCTCCATCAGCGTAATGAATCCGATGTCGCTTTGCTCGCAAATACCGCGCAGCTTCAGCCCGCCGACATCCTGCTCGTTATCCCAGACGTGAGCCACAGCACGACCCGTTAGCATCAGATTAATAAGCGACTGGGCGCCATAGCCGTAAGTGCTGTGTATCAGAGGCTCTGATGTGTCCGATATGTCGGCAGCGACTAGTTCCGAGCCCTTGGTGAGGAACACCGAGTACATGAACAGCAGGACGCCGTATGTGTGCGCCAACTGGCCGTAGTTGTCCATGTAATAGCGGGCCACTTCGGATATTTCTTCGAAGTGCAGCGTGTTAAGGCGATCGTGAAACTCATCCGGCGAAAGCTCGCCCTGCGTATCGGAATCGTGCTCTTGGCACAGATCCTTGACCGACGCAGGAGTTGCTTCCGCCGCTAGCTCCACACCTGCTGCCTCCTCAGATCCAGTTCTGCCTGCAGCGTCAGCTGAAAGTGATGATGCCGCTGTTACTGATGGCGGTCGCTCTTTGGTAGGACCAGCCTCTAAAGCAATTCCACGGCGACGCAAAAGATGAACGATGCGGTAGCGCGGTGCACGACAGTTCTTCAAAATGTTGCACAAGGCCTGAATAAGCAGGTTTTGGCATTTATCGTAGGAAATCTGCATATTTTAATCGCAAGTTAAAGAGAGTTACATTTCAGGCAGTTTGTTTTGATACCCACCTCCGACAGTTTGACGCCTGGCATATCCATGATAATAATCTTAAGCAAGTATGCCTGCACAGGCGCTATCACAGCACAAGGACCGCCTTGCTTTTGCACCAATGCTGACGGCTCCACATCACTAAACTCAAACCCTGGAGGGGTTTATAATTGTAGGAAAAGTAAAGAGAGAAAAAACCGTAACAATATAATATAAATTTTGGGCTATATGTATGTATATACAAATCACGTAGGAAAATGGGAGAGCATAATGCAGAATAATAGCGTAACGAATTATGCACAAAATCTGATGTACGCATCTCTGACTGCATCTCTCGTTTTAATAAAAGTACAAAAGTCAAACATTGGTCATATCTGCAAGTTCATGAAAGCCTTACGACATTAAAATTATTAAGTTTGGAGAGACGCTACCCGGTAGCCGGTAAAGCTAACAAATTTGGTGACAACATTCCACTCTGTTGCACGCAAATCAAGTTTGTTTTTATACCCGTTACCCATTGGGTACAAGGGTATTATAAGTTAGTGCAAACCGAGAATGTATGTAACAGGCAGAAGGAGAAATCTCCGACCCTTTAAAGTATATATATTCTTCATCAGCGTCACTAGCCGAGTCGATCTAGCCACGTCCGTCTGTCCATCTGTTCGTCTGTCCTTCTGTCTGTCCGTGTGAGACAAAAGATCTCAGAGACTATAAGAGCTAGAGTTACCAAATTTGATGTTGCACGCAGATCAAGTTTGTTTTAAAATTTGGTCACGCCCACTTCCGCCCCCGAAAATCATAAAAAACGGTATATAACCATAGATAGACTTAATAAGTAGGTAATCGTGGACGTGTTCTGGAAATTTGAGTAAAATCGGATGATAAACATAGAAGTTATTAAACAATAAAGTTTCTGAGAGAGAGAGAGAGAGAGAGAGCGCACGTGCGTGTTGCTCAACATGTTCCTAGCAACATTTGTCTTTGTTGGGTGTTGCTCAGCATGTTCCTAGCAACATTTGTCGCTTTTGAGAGTTGCCCAACATGTTCCTAGCAAAATTTGTCTCTTTTGAGTGTTGCTCAACATGTTTCTAGCTAAATTTGTCTTCATTTGTCAGAAAATGTTATTTTTTCCATGTTCATGTGCTGTTTAATTTCACCCACAATGCTTTGGGTACCGGGTATCTTACAGTCGGTCACACTCGACTGTAGCTTTCCCACTTGTTTAATTTGCCCCGCCCACTTTCGCTTTTGATTATTTTCGGCATAAAGTTAATAGATATGATATAAATACCAGAGCCCGTAATCGTTATAAGCCAAATTATAAAAGTTAAGTTTTATCAATTATTTTATGATTTTAAAATTTTCTTCAAAAAAAAAAAGGTTATTTATTAGTATTTTTATAAAAATCTGGTAGTAATCATAATAGCTGAGCAAAATACTATGGTTAAAAAATACCTTTAAAAAAATTCATACCCAATAATGCTTAATTTATGCTACATTTTTAGCTATGGCCCCAATAAAGTTCCCACAAATAAGGGCACGTGCGCTGAGCTTGCACCTTTTGACCAGCGATCGTGGGAATGCAGAACGGCGAAATTCCCAAGTTAAGTGAACTCAACCAAGTGCATTCAACAAAAGCAATATTGCACTTGCATCGGCCAATTATAATAAAGATCGGCCAACGGCGACGGCGACATCGGCAAGACCCAGAGCAGCGACCAATGATAATGAAATACGTCAACAGTACAAAGAAGTCAGCATAAAATGGTAACAACAGCGACGGCGACATCGGCGGTACCAAGAGCAGCAACCAATAATAACGAAGAGCGTCGGCAGAATTGGCAGCAGAGGCAGAGGCGGTAGCAGCAATGGAGCGACGCATAGCTTTAATCAATGATTGTTAAATTTAAGTAAAGTTAGTTCTAATCAAGACTCAATAAAGAAAGTTTGTATTTTTTTTAAATCAAATTTCAAACCTATCTTAAACTGGCGCCCGAACAGGGACCTGATTAAAGACCGCGAAAGGTTAACAAGTTCCGCGGCTCACGAAGTTCGTAAAATAAAAACTCGAAGTTCGTTAAAACCCATCAGCCTAATAAGCGAGAAGTAAGAGCGGAAGTACAAAAGTGCCGTTAAAAAACGCCACTAAACTGTCACTCCGGAAAAACAGGACTCAGGTACGAGCGGAAATAATCAGGCCAAAATTAATCGCCGTGATCACTTAGTATCCGTTCGAAGGGAACGTGAACCAAGGTGCAGAGGAGGTTCCTCAGTAGACTCACACTCAAGAGAGATCGCTGCAGAGTGAGATAAAAGGGAATTCGCCGATCCTGCCGGCACGAGGGCACGCCGTTACTATTGTAAGATGTAGCTAATGTAAGAATAAGCTGAAGCAATTTAGTTTAAAATAAAAATTATTATTATTAAAAATACTATAGGAACACCATATTCAATCATATTCAGAAACACAAAGCACACAACTTAGAGAATAAAAAAAATACTTATGGAACACCTAAAACACAGACACGTTCAATAAATAAAAACAAACACTAATTAAATTTCCGAGACAACAATTTCCGAATTCTGAGCAATTAAAATGAAAACTAAATTTAAAGCTCCCATTTATTGCTCATATATCCCAACAAAAATGATCGAACAAGATTTAGCGGTCAGACTCGCGAATCTTTCTGGGCCTTCGTCACAATTAAACGCGAAGATCATGACCGAGAGAGAGATTGAGGAAAAAATAAAAAATGTACTTGAAACAAATCTTGGTAGTCTAGTAAAGGAAATACTTAACCCCAATAAAGATATCTCGAAGTATACAGATCAGACAATAAAAAGAGAGCTATCGCATAACCTCAGCGAGTTAGATAAATTACCGGACATCGTTCGGATACTTAGAGATTTTTCCGGAAACCCAGGTGAATTTTCGTCATGGAAAAAGAGTGTTGACAGAGTGTTAAAAGTTTATGAAAACAAAATTGGCTCTCCAAAATATTTTGGAATTCTTTTAGCAATCCGTACTAAAATTATTGGTCAAGCGGATGCAGTCCTAGAATCTTATAATACTTTTTTAGACTGGACAGCTATGTCAAGATGCCTAACAGCGCATTTCGCCGACAAACGCGACTTAAAGACATTAGAATATCAACCCTATGTTCTCAACCAGTGTAACAGAACCATTGTCGATTATTATCAAGAGGTTTATCAACAACTATAATTAATCTTGAACAAAGTTGGCAAATTAGATGCGTCACAAGAGGACATACAATCCATGACAGCCATGTATAGGGAAAAAGCTTTGGACACCTTTGTCAGAGGCCTAAACGGCAACCTATCGCAGTTTCTGGCTATTAAAGAGCCACACGATCTTGGGCACTCCCTACACCTGTGCAGTCTGCTGGAAAATCAAAATACTAGGAATAGTCAGACGCCAAAAGCCTCGTATTTAGGAAAAGCACCTATGCTAGCACCCAAGCCCCCACAACCCTATCGGATGATGGCAGTCAAACAAAACTTTCAGCCACATCTATATTACAATCCAAACCAAACGCAATTAGTACCCGCAGTTGGAAAAATCCCGAGTACCCAGACTAATCAATTCAGACCCTACAACCAAGTTTACACAAACCAAGCCGGGGCAGTAGCACCTTACAGCGCACCAAGCCCGCCCCCGCGACCACAACCGAAACCAGTACCTATGGAAGTTGACCAGTCAATTCCTTCGCGCCATATAAATTATATGAACAAACCAGCAAATAACGATTATGCAGGGAAAAGACCTCCCAGCTCTTCTATTGTCCCAAATTTAAGCAAGATGCAGAGACAGTTCCATATACCGCCAGAAACAGAAGGTACCGAACAACAAAATTCAGGGGAAGATACACTTAACTCATAACAAGAATATTATCAGCTAGTAGGGGAAGAAAATGTTAACGAACTTCAGGAAGAATACGTATGGCAAAATGATACCGAACAACAGGAATTCATAGACATATCATAACTTTATTTTTTAGAATAAACCGTTCCTCACTACCCTACTTCAAGGTAACCACGGGGAACGGAAAAATCCTAAAATTTTTAATCAAAGTTCAAAGTTCATTAGTATCAAAACCAAAACAAAACGAAACAAATTTTTCCGTCAGTTCAGTTGGAGGTAGCAACAAAATTACACAACATACAATACTTAAACTCCCTAGCATTTCAGATTAGCCCATGAAATTTTTTTTACTAGACAAGTTCAAAACATTCCACGGTATATTAGGCAACGACACAATTAAAAGCTTAGGAGCCATAATGGATGTCAAGAACGATACATTGGGTCTCGAAAACAAACAGAAAATTAAAATTCATCAAGTAAGTACACAAGCAATTAATACAATTGGGCTACTAGTCAGTCATATGACCAAATCACAAAAAAAAACAATTATAGATACCGTCGAACAAAAACACAACATTTTCTTGGCCGACCCCGATACAAAGCTACCATACACAACTGAAGTAGAAGGTGAAATTAGAACTTCGTCCGATTCCCCGGTTTACGGAAAACATTATCCGTACCCAACATCGTTAAGGCAAGAGGTAGAAAACCAAATAAATGAAATGCTGAATGACGGCATTATCAGACCTTCAAGATCACTATATAACGCTCCAGTCTGGGTAGTCTCGAAAAAGTCCGGTCAGTCCGAGGAAAAAAAGTACAGACTAGTAATCGATTATAGGAAGCTTAACGAAGTTACTATCTCAGATCGGTACCCTATCCCCGAAATTGGCGGAATTATTGCACAGCTTGGGAACAACAAATATTTTTCGGTATTAGATCTAAAGAGTGTCTTCCACCAAATCCCACTGAAAGACGCAGACATAGAAAAAACTGCATTTGCAGTAAACGGCGGAAGATATGAGTTTACCAGACTCCCTTTCGGTTTAAAAAATTCCCCATACATTTTCCAAAGAGCTTTAGATGACATATTGAGAGAATACATAGGGAAAATTTGCTACGTATACGTAGATGACATTATAGTCTTTAGCAAAGATGAAGTAGAGCACGGTCAAAACCTTGAAAAGGTATTTTCAACCCTACAAAACGCAAACATGAGGATTCAAATAGATAAATGTAATTTTTTCAAAAACCAAGTAGATTTCTTGGGGTATAAAATATCAGAAAATGAAGTTAAAACATACATAGATAAAATAAACGCAATTACCAAATCCCCGGTCCCTAAAACATTAAAAGACCTCCGTTCTTTTCTGGGCATGACAGGTTATTATAGGCGGTTTATAAAAGACTATGCGAAAATAGCAAAACCTTTAACCATTCTTTTAAGAGGCGAAGAAGGGCGCGTATGAAAAACCAAGTCAAGAAGAACTGCTATTTACCTGGACAAAAACGCAATGACAGCATCGTTTCTAGGGATGTAACCCTCGCCTATCCAGATTTCGGAAAAGAATCCCAGCTGACTACCGATGCTTTAAGCTACGCAATAGGTGCAGTATTGGAACAAAATCACAAACCAATAACGTTTATTTCACGCACCCTGTCATAAACTGAAGAGAATTCCGCAACGAACGAAAGGGAAATGCTTGCTATTGCTTGGGCGCTCCAAAGTTTCCAAAGTTTAAGACATTACCTTTACGGGTACTCGAAAAGAGTAATATACACGGATCACCAACCCCTGAGTTTTTTAAATAGCGTAAATAACCAATGCAAAGTTAAAACGCTGGAGAGACTTTATCTGAGAGTATAGCCACGAAATCAAGTAGAAGCCAGGAGTAGCTAATGTGGTAGCAGATGCGTTATCCCGCTCCCCTGCAGAAATTAATACGATCAGCTCCTCTGCAACAGCCCATAGCGACGAAAGCTCGTCCCACAAACTCATATTTTCAGTAAAAGCACCAATCAATGTATTCCAAAATCAACTATATTTACTGACCGACGACACTGACCCACAGACATATAATAAAACAAAAATCTTACACAGAAGAAAAACTTATAGCAATCCTAACTAGCAGACTTGACCCAAAACTTATAAACGGTATCCTGATTTCCGAAGAAGTTATGGGGAAAATGCAAAACATCTATCCCACCTATTTAAAATCATACAAAGTAAGATTTACTCAAACCGAAATAATCACCATTGATCATAAAAGAGCACATAGAGACGCAAAAGAAAATAAAATAAAAATTTTTAAGAACTATTTTTTTCCACAAGCTACATAGAAAATTAAAGCAATAGTTCAATCCTGTCAAACTTGTAAAGAATCAAAATACGATAGATACCCCCCAAAAGGAGAAATACAACCGACCCCTATTCCGAATTATCCAGGAGAATTGGTTCATATAGATATTATATTTACATAACCGAAAAACAGAGAGTCTTAACAGGGATTGATAAGTTTTCGAAATATGCTCAAGTCAAAACTTTAGAGTCTAGAGCAGCAGAAGATATAAAAAACCCATTGAGAGAAATGTTAATCACATCCGGTATGCCGAAATGGATAATAATGGACAACGAACGCTCATTAGGCTCAGCAGCAATCAGGGTTATGTTAGAAGACCAACTTAAAATAGATCAGTGCATACCACTGCCCCGTATGCATCGACGAGAAACGGACAAATAACTCTATTTGTTTCACTCGACCCTATCCGAAATCATACGGTGTCTCAAAAAAGACAACGGGAGCATGATATTTGAAGACCTAATCTTTAAAGCAGTACAGGAATATAATAAATCGATTCACTCAGTAACAAAAGAAAGCCCTATAGATATATTTTTCAGAAGTACAATCTCCAGTTCAACTGAAGACAGAAATCAAACAGAAAATTCTAAAAAAAACATAACTGATCTAAAAATTTCCACATTTTTAACCTACACAGCTATGAAGAAACACTCGCGAAATTAGATGAATCATTTCATTCAATCACCTCATCTCATCCACTACACCCATACCTTTCCTACGAATTAAAACAAATCCATACTGATTTGCGCATACTACAAACCCAAAAAAGACAGCAAAGGGCAATAGAAGCAATAGGCACTGCATGGAAATGGCTGGCGGGATCACCACATCACCACGACTACGAGATCATTGAGATTAAGATAAATAAGCAACTAGAGAACACAATAAACAAGTAATAATTAACAGTTTAACTTATCAAAAAATTAACCAACTTACTGATGTAACTAATGCAATTTTGAAAGTTACCCAGAATTCGGAAGAAATCATAAATCAGAAAGCAAATATTTTTAAATACAAAATTTAATTAATAAAAGAAGAAATAACCATGTACCAAATCTAACACAATAAATTTATTTGTATTTACAAGCACAGAAACCACGGCAGTGGAAGAGATCTTTAAAAAAGAAAACATCTTACTTTTTAATATAGAAGAATTGTTGGAATTTGCAAAAATTAAACTAGTCACTAATGGGATCGACCTTATTTACATACTTAGCTTGCCAACTATAGAAACAGACAATTGTAGAACCTTAAAAATTAAACCAATAAAAAAAGCCCAAACAATAAACGACATAAAATCCGAAAACTCATTGGAATGTAAGAAACAACTGTATGCTATAAAAAAAAACCTTGCGAAACACATAACGATAAAACAATTTGTAACTCTGAAAATTTGTTAGACTTAAGAAATGACACCTACGTAAATGCGCTTTTAGACCTCCGAGAGCCAGAATGTAAGATGATCAACAACCAACACATACCGGTTATCGAAGAAATAGTGCCAGGCACCATACTGCTGAATGACTTCATAGACCAGTCCTACTAGATGAAAAACGAATGCAACTGCAGATTCGACAGTCACCATTGGCGACTCTACTACCAAATCAACGGAAGCCAACATAGCCGAACCAGAGCCCCCCCTATTCCAACTAATGGGAGAAAAGACGAAACTAGAAGAGGTTAATACAAGAGCGCTGGAAAAATTAAGAAATAAAACATCCAGAGTCTTCCGTTAGTTACGGATCCGCCATCATTCTACTACTGCTGATCATCGGAGCAATTACAGAACTGCTACTAAGGCGTAGACCAAAGGAAAGTCCACCAGCTTCCGTACCACAAACGCAAGGAAAGACTACACAGTCCGGACCCGCCCATATACGCGCGCTGAGCTCGTAACTTTTAGCTATAGCTATAGCCCCAATAAAGTTCCCACAAATATAAGCATGTGCGCTGAGCTTGCACCTTTTGACCAGCGATCGTGGGAATGCAGAACAGCCAAATTCCCAATTTAAGTAAACTCGACCAAGAGCATCCAACAAAAGCAATATTGCACTTGCATTGGCCAATAATTAATTATATTAATATCGGCTAACGGCGACAGCGCCATCGGCAAAACCCAGAACAGCGACCAATGATAATGAAATACGTCAACAGAACAAAGAAGTCAGCATAAAATGGTAACAACAGCGACGGCGACATCGGCGGTACCAAGAGCAGCAACCAATAATAACGAAGAGCGTCGGCAGAATTGGCAGCAGCGGCAGAGGCGGTAGCAGCGATGGAGCGACGCATAGCTTTAATCAATGATTGTTAAATTTTAAGTAAAGTTAGTTCTAATCAAGACTCAATAAAAAAAGTTTGTATTTTTTTTAAATAAAATTCCAAAACTATCTTTAACTTATTTGTTATATTGTTAATTGAAAGTGTCGTATAGTCGTTTTGATCGCACTTAGGTAAAAACCTATGGTTGCTGTCAAGCCTCTAATGAAAACTCCAATGAATGAAGCTTTTACTGTAGTGTCATAAGGCTATAATAACCAGAAAAAATAATGAGCTCGATAACAAATACCGTGTCTAATGCATAAAATTGTATGTCAAAAGTATATTGATGTCTTATTAGACACAAAGGTCTCACAAAATATATAACTTCTTGCTAAAGGATTGCCAGCAGTCTTGATCAGCATCACCAGACGAGTCGATCTAGCCATGTCCGCCTGCCCGTCTGTCTGTCCGTTTCTACGCAAACTAGTCTCTCAGGTTCTGAGCTACCTAAAACAAAAAAAAACAGATAGTCTTTTTATACCCGGTACCCATAGGGTACAAGGGTATTGTAAGTTAGTGCCAATCGAGAATGTATGTAACAGGCAGAAGGAGGCATCTCCGACCCCATAAAGTATATATATTCTTGATCAGCATCACCAGCCGAGTCGATTTAGCCATGTCCGTCTGTCCGTCTGTCCGTCCGTCCGTGTGAAACAACAGATCTCAGAGACTATAAGAGCTAGAGTTACCAAATTTGGTGACAACATTGGAATCTGTTGCACGCAGATCAAGTTTTAAAATTTGGCCACGCCCACTTCCGCCCCCGAAAATTGTAAAAAACTTTATGTAAGCTATATTTTTAATTTTTTCCTTCAAGTAAATAAATAAAATAAATAATTAGACATATGCGGACGTTTTCTGAAAATTTGAGTTAAATTGGATAATAAACATGGAAGTTATTAAACAACTTATATACTTTACGCCGCATATCACGCATATGGTTATATACCGTTTTTTATGATTTTCGGGGGCGGAAGCGGGCGTGGCCAAATTTTAAAATAAACTTGATATGCGTGCAACAGATTCCAATGTTGTCACCAAATTTGGTATCTCTAGCTCTTATAGTCTCAGATCTGTTGTTTCACACGGACGGACGGACAGACGGACAGACGGACATGGCTAAATCGACTCGGCTAGTGACGCTGATCAAGAACATATATACTTTATGGGGTCGGAGATGCCTCCTTCACTGCGTTGCAAATATCATGGCAAAATTATAATACCCTTTGCAAGGGTATACATTTTATACTATAACAAGAAAGAAACCTATCTTTGGTAAACCGAAATTTGTATACCCTTGCCGTCTGCAATTGGATCATTGAAAATCTATTCATTTTGGTTACAGTTGAAACAAGTAAGAAAGCTACAGTCGAGTGTGACCGACTGTGAGATACCCGGTACCAAAAGTATTGTGCATGAAATTAAATAGCACGTGGACATGGAAAAAACAAAATGTTAACAAATGAAGCTGAGCAAATGAAGTTGAGCAATGTTCAAAAAAGACAAATTCTGCAGCTGTACGCAGCTGCATTACGAATTAATACTGCGCCCGAAAGCACGCAATACTTTTTTTTACTATTGCCTTTGTGGCTCTGAGGAAGAAGAAGAGCATTCACAGAAACTTTATTGTTTAATAACTTCCATGTTTATCACCCGATTTTACTCAAATTTCAGAAAACTTCCGCAAATGCCTACTTATTTATTTTATCTATTTACTTTAAGCCAAAAATTACGACTAAAGCTTATATAAAGCTTTTTACGATTTTCGGGGGTGGAAGTGGGCGTGGCCAAATTTTAAAACAAACTTGATCTGCGTGCAACAGATTCCCATGCTGTCACCAAAATTGGAAACTCTAGCTCTTATAGTCTCTGAGATCTGTTGTTTCACACGGACGGACGGACGGACAGACGGACAGACAGACGGCCAGACAGCCGGACATGGCTAGATCGACTCGTCTGGTGATGCTGATCAAGAATATATGTATGTATATAATTTATGGGGTCAGAAATGCCTCCTTCACTGCGTTGCAAATATCATGGCAAAATTTAATACCCTCTGCAAGGGTATAAAAAATGTATATATTTTGGTTAAACCCAAAAGCAATTCACAAACGACAATGGCCACACTACAAGGAAAAGAAAACACTAACATTTTTGGAAACAATTTATATCTATTTTTTTTTGAACTTGAAAATTATTAAAATTTACTCTTAGACTTTTTTTCTAAATTTTTTTAATAGGCCCACAGCACTCCCCTATATAAGTCGGAACGGGCCATATCGGTCAACTATACCTGCCAGATATCGGATTAGAACGTAGTAAATGGTGTTTTAATAAAAAAATAGCCATACATTTAAAACTTCACCCAAATCACCAGCTGTTTCTACACCAGCTGTTTCTCAGTTTTTAATCTATCGGGCTGACATTTTCAGCATAGTCTTATTTCTTTTGTAGGCGGAGCAGCTGAAATCGGACCACTATATCCTATAGCTGCCAAAGAAGTGATGGCGAAATAAAAGTAAAAAAAAAATTGACTTCTCTGTTTTTCCACGTATTTCTATAAATTTCGAGGTATTTCGGGTTTTCACGGATTTATAATTACGGTTTTAATTGATAAATAGCTGCCATACAAACGATCGGGCGATTTATATGAAAATGTAAAATTCTACGTGAAATGTAAAATTTTTAGGTAAATGTTATAAAAATTTACAAACTTCGATACATTTTCAACATTACAAAAATTGATCGATCCAATTGCAGACTGCTAGGGTATACAAAATTCGGTTAACCGAAGTTAGCTTTCATTCTTGTTATTAATCATTTTTACGATTTTTTTTAAAGTAAATAATAATTTCACCAACAACAATGCGATTTTTTTCAAAATAAAGAGCTCAAAAAGAAGAGGATAGCATGATGGCATTAAATTCTTCTTCTTATTATTTAATGCAAAAATTTTTTTGGTACCGAGCATCTCACAGTCGAGCTTACTCGACAATATCTTTTTTACTTGTTTAAATTCATTTCCGACCAATTTTTTTTATACAGTTGTAAGTTTTGTTTGGGCTAACGCAGACGATATGTACATAAATAACGAATACTTGATTTCAAGTTTATTCTTTTTCCTTTCCAAAATAATCGGATGAATTCTATATATTATATATATACCTTCTAATATTTAAAAAAAATTCACCCTCTTGCAAGTAGAACTCTTTATCTAATTACGTATCCATTTATACGTCACTTGCACTATTGCACCCATTTGCAACTCCCAACGCATGCAAATCGTCTTCAGCTTTTTCTTCGTCTACGGTTTCGGCTTTAGTGCTCACTCAGGGCACATACATATATATGTAATTGTCAGATGGAAAGCAGTAACAACGTATGTATAATCTTGAAGACATAAATATTCAATAATATCAATAAAATGTTGTCAACCAAACTAAAAAAAAAACAAGCATCTTAAATATTTTTTTCCCAAAAAAAATATTATCCCATTTTACCTAAAGTTAAACAAATTACACACTTTTTGTCTGATTTTAAACAAATAAAAGTAATTCTTTCACTTCAGATCATTTTTAATTTCAATATCTACATTATTCTTAAAAAATAATAGTATTTCAATATTCCCTAAGGGGCTGTCCATTTATTACGTAATCACGTTTTTGATGATTTTCGACCCCCAGCTATATCTCGAAATTTATAAAAATACGATGAAAAACTAAAGTTATAATTTTTGTTCCATTAATTTTTCCATAACTCCTATGGCAGCTATAAGATATACTGATATGATTCCAGCTATTCCGACGACTATCTGCTGAGAGACTTGTTTGCGTAGCAACGGACAGACGGACATGGCTAGATCGACTCGGCTAGTGACGCTGATCAAGAATAAATATACTTTATGGGGTCTGAGATGCCTCCTTCAATGCGTTGCAAATATCATGGCAAAATTATAATACCCTCTGCAAGGGTATAAAACCAGTGGGAAAGCTACAGTCGAGTGTGACCGACCCGGTACCCAAAGCATTGTGGGTGAAATTAAACAGCACATGAACATGAAAAAAAGAAAATGTTGACAAATAAAGACAAATATTGTTAGAAACATGTTGAGCAACACTCAAATGACACAAATGTAGCTAGGAACATGTTGGGCAACTCTCAAAAGCGACAAATATTGCAAGAACATGTTGAGCAACACCCAACAAAGACAAATGTTGCTAGGAACATGTTGAGCAACACGCACGTGCGCTCTCTCTCTCTCTCTCATGAAGGATGTTTATCATCCGATTTTACTCAAATATTCAGAACACGTCTAAGATTGCCTACTTATTAAGTCTATCCATTTACTTTAAGCCGAAAATCACGCCTATAGCTTATATACCGATTTTTATGATTTTCGGGGGTGCAAGTGGGCGTGGCCAATCTGCGTGCAACAGATTCCAACGTTGTCACCAAATTTGGTAACTCTAGCTCTTATAGTCTCTAAGATCTGTTGTTTCACACGGACGGCCAGACGGACATGGCTAGATCGACTCGGCTAGTGACGCTGATCAAGAATATATATACTTTATAGGGTCGGAGATTTTTCCGTCTGCCTGTTACATACATTCTCGGTTGGCACTAACTCATAATAAATACATGTTAGAAGTTGATGAGTAATATTTCAAGAAAG
The DNA here is from genome assembly GCA_008042615.1 of Drosophila auraria. Lineage (NCBI taxonomy): Eukaryota > Metazoa > Arthropoda > Insecta > Diptera > Drosophilidae > Drosophila > Drosophila auraria. Next base: position 16,544 of record VNJW01011898.1, read on the forward strand.
CGAATTTTCGTAGATATGTGTTATATACCAAAAGGTGAGCAGCAATCTCAAAGGCTATACGGCCTCGAGTGACTATCAAAGTCGTAAAAGCCGTTTATAAAAAAATTAAAAAATTACTTAAAATAAAAAAAGTCATTTTAATTCTGAATTTCTGGGTATTATATTTAGGTAAAATATGCCAAGGAAAAGTTTATTTACAAAATACCTTTCTAACGACATATAGCACGTTTCTGTAACTTTAGTCGTTTAGAAATTATGGGCGCGGAAAAACTAGTTTTGTCCTGTTTTCCAAAAAGTGGTTCAAATAAAAAACAAAAATCCTAAACGTTTTTGCAATTTAAAATATTTTAAGTTTTGTTTGATGATTTTAGTAACAATAATTACAATTAAATAATGTTAATAATAAGTAATCAAAATTGTTTAAAATCCGTTGTGACTAGCGCGCTAAGATAATAGTAGAAATACTGTAGCGTTAGGAATTTATCGAAATAAATAATAAAAATAATAAAGTTTATTTCATTTGTGCACGTCTTCATATGACTCTACATGTACTTTTACATATATTTATATGTATGTGCATGTAAAAAGTTAGCTATCTGGGATCTTTGCTACTAATTTTAATAAGTAATATCTGGTGAAACCGAATTTTCTCAGATATCTGTTATATACCAAAAGTTGAGCTATCTCAAGGGCTATACAGGGCTCAAGGGACTACCAAAATTGTTGTAGCCATAATTCATTATAAATTCTTAAATGAAGCAAAAATTATATCAAATAGCACGTTTATGTAGCTTTAGTCTTTTTGAAATTATGGTCGGGGGAAATCTAGCTTTTTGAGCTGTTTCCCACCAAACTAGTGGGAAACCCAAAAAGTGGTAGAACAAAAGTTGTTTAGCTCGAGCTGTTTTATAAAATAAAATTCCAGGACTCTAAAACGAAGATTTCATATAGAACGACAAGCCGACAAACAGACAGACAAACACCAAGACAAACGTTTTCATTTCGAAAGGCCGTTGAAATCTTTTGTATTGAATATCTTTTGAACGGAGTATCGGATCGGGATGATTGTCATGATTGTGTCATTCGACGCGTAATTAAAGCTAAAACACAACAACATTCACAATTCGGTGATTGTTACTCCACCGGCCACAACAGCCTAACTTTTAAAAATGTTTATTTTTGCACTTACTCTTCCATTTCTCCTGAACTAATCCATTTTTAAAAAAATCTTAGTAAGCATTTTTACACACCTTTACAATACCTTTCGATCAGTTTATAAATGGTTCTGATCGGACTATCGTAGCAGATTTTTAATTCTACGGCTCTATATAGTACTCTCCTTGCGCACCACAGTCTCGGTGCTCAGCGTCACTACGTGGAATGCCGTCCACGGTGATAAATAACTTGCTGGTGCAGCAAACTTATATGATTTTGGTAGAAAATCATTACAAAAAATACTGCCTATAAGAGGCGCCAAAGTGCAAAATGCTGGTAAGTTGAATGCACCAACCGTAATCATTTTCATACAATAATACCACTAAAGTATCAGGTAGCTATTTTCAAGATGCAGTTTAAGTATCGAAGCATCTGAACAAAAGCTACAATTTATTTAAATTTGTTCTTATGGCAGCTAGAGGACATTGTCGACTGATCGGGATCATTTTCCGTCAGTCAGTATCTTCATATGACTATAAAATTACAATTGGTAATGTTTCATGTAGATATCTTAAAAAATTATTTACTTTGGCCAAGAAAAGATTTCGTCAGGACCATAGTGCATAATAGGTATTGCTCAATATGTTCCTAGGAACATTGTCTTTTTGTTGTCAACAATTTCATCTGCTTTTCGTCAATTTCAATTTAAGTTTTTTATTAATTTGAACATTAGACAATTATTAATTCTGAAATATGGACATTTTTTATGAATAGGTCTTTAGTTTTACAAAAATCGTACGCAATAGAAATAAAAATAAAATTTTAGAAATATGAACTTACTTATTTGTTTATATATAACCGTTAAGAGTTATATTTATTATAGTAATGGTTGGGTCAAATTGCAAACGGCAAGGCTTCCCGAAGTTAGATTCATCTCTGGTTTTGTTTGAAATTTTGTAATAAATATTACGAATTTTTCAAGAAAAGCAGATCATACAAAATAAACTAACTAATGCAACAAGCACAACATACGCTCTGTTTAAACTGTTTATCTTTAGATATAACAGATCATTTTAAAATTTTGATATTTGTACTTCTACATTTTTATACCCGGTACCCATAGGTTACAAGGGTATTATAAGTTAGTGCCAACCGAGAATGTATGTAACAGGCAGAAGGAGAAATCTCTGACCCTATAAAGTATATATATTCTTGATCAGCGTCACTAGCCGAGTCGATCTAGCCATGTCCGTCTGTCCGTCTGTCCGTCCGTGTGAAACAACAGATCTCAGAGACTATAAGAGCTAGAGTTACATTGGAATCTGTTGCACGCAGATCAAATTTGTTTTAAAATTTGGCCACGCCCACTTCCGCCCCCGAACATCATAAAAAACGGTATAAAAGCTATAGGCGTGATTTTCGGCTTAAAGTAAATAGATAGACTTAATAAGTAGCCAATCGTGGACGTTTTCTAATAATTTGAGTAAAATCGGATGATAAACTTAGAATTTATTAAACAATAAAGAGAGAGAGCGCGCACGTGCGTGGTGCTCAACATGTTCCTAGCAACATTTGTCTTTGTTGGGTGTTGCGCAACATGTTCCTAGCAACATTTGTCGCTTTGAGAGTTGCGCAACATGTTCCTAGCTACATTTGTCTCTTTTGAGTGTTTCCCTACATGTTTCTAGCAATATTTGTCTTCATTTGTCAACGTTTTCTTTTTTCCATGTTCATGTGCTGTTTAATTTTACCCACAATGCTTTAGGTACCGGGTATCTCACAGTCGGTCACACTCGACTGTAGCTTTCCGACTTGTTTTTTTTTGTGACAGCAAAATAAAGTTAGCATTAAACCGAAAACATGAACTAGGCTATGATGGTTTCATGCAATTAGCTTTCTATACTCCAATTTTAAATACTTATATTTATAGGAACTTATAATTGCGAATGATTTATTTCATAAAAATATGATTTGCAAAGGAATAAATTTAAGAAAATCGGACTTATAAGCGCAGGAAAACGTAGATATGCACATACCTCAGAGAAAGAAGTATGTGCTCTTTTTAATTTGCCTATATTAACTATGGAGGTAACGGTAAATTTTTTGTAGGTATGCCAATTTGTACTGTTATCTCTTGTGAAGGTCTAGCACTTCAGTATTCCTTTTTGCGCTTCATTCTATGTACCGTTTTAAAAAATATGTGTAGCAACTCGTGGTTTTCAAAAGAAGTAAGTATGCATACATATGTGCAAGCTGCGATTATTGTGTTCTCGCGTGTCGGCAAGCTCAGAAGTGTGATCCAAAAAATTTCTTTATTTAGCAAAAAGTAAGTTTAATTGTTTTTAACCGTTTGGAGATAAAAATGTGTGTTGTTATTTTAATTTTACGGTAGAATGCCACGTGGAACGCATTTGTCGGAGGAAGATCGCGGTCTGATCAAAGGGCTGGCCGAATCTGGCAAGTATGTTTCTTATATTGCCGCCAGACTAAAGCGGCATAGAAACATTATTGCAAACTTCCTAAAAAATCCGGAAATGCATGGGAAAATAAAGCGAAGCGGCAGACCCACGGAAATCGATGCACGGTGCAAGAGGCAAATTCGGCGTCTAGCCGTTGAAAACAACA
>VNJW01011902.1:0-17626 GCA_008042615.1 Drosophila auraria
CCTCTATCTCACGGTATGTCACATGACGGTCTTGCATTATTAGTTCACGTACGCCATCGATGTTTTCTGGCACAACGGCTGTTTTTGGACGACCTTCGCGGAATTCGTCTTTGAGGGAGCGTCGGCCACGATTGAATTCGTTGTACCAGTTTTTCACAGTGCTATAGGATGGTGCTTCATAGTCATACAAAGATTTAAGTTCATCGCTGCACTCTTGTCGTGATAATCCACGCCGAAAGTTGTGAAAAATGATCGCACGAAAATGTTCACGAGTTAATTCCATTTTTTTGCGAAATTGATTTTTTTAAGTAACTGTAAACAACACAAATGATAGTCGTACGTCAAACCGTTCTGAGTACGTTTATGCTTAAAAATGTCGAACTTTTCAATGGAAATGTCAGATTCCACCTAACAACACTTAGTGTTGCCTAGGCCAGAAATATATATAGCAGCCCACGTAAGTATTATTTAAAATTATGTTTTCATGGAATAAATATTAAGCCGGAAGTGATTTTGATAAAAGTTTAATTTTGTTGGGAAATATTATTAACAAGTGGGAAAGCTTCAGTCGAGTGTGACCGACTGTGAGATACCCGGTACCCAAAGCATTGTGGGTGAAATTAAACAGCACATGAACTTGGAAAAAAGAAAATGTTGACAAATGAAGACAAATATTTCTAGAAACATGTTGAGCAACACTCAAAAGAGACAAATGTTGCTAGGAACATGTTGAGCAGCACGCGCTCACGCGCTCTCTCTCTCTCAAAAAGTTTACACAGGAACTTTATTGTTTAATAACTTCTATGTTTATCGTCCGATTTTACTAAAATTTTTAGAACACGTCCACGATTGCCTAATTATTAAGTATATCTAGTTACTTTAAGCCTTAAACCACGCCTATAGCTTACATACAGTTTTTTATGATTTTCGGGGGCGTGGCTAACACTTTTCAGCTGTTCAATATTGAAATAATGTAAATAAAATTTATATAAATATGTAGTGAAAATTAAATATTACTAAGAGATTTGAGAATATATTTTGTAACTTAGAACCAGAAATCCCATGATTTAAGAGTTGGTTTAATATTTTCTTTTAATCAGATCTAAACAATCGTTATTATTTTTTCAGGATCTTTATTTTCTAACCTGTGTTTATAATTAACTTTGGAAAGTTCAAAGTAAAATATTATTTTGCGATAAATTTATGTATTTACCGCAAAAAATATTTTATACATACATACATATATATATATATATTTATTTATTTATATATATATTATATTTGCACTCACATGTGCTTTATAGGGAAACCCCCTTTGGGTTCAGATACATACAATGTACACATGTATGAGGCCCAATCAGCCTCCCAAGAACCGTTGCTCCATTCGCCTTGGCCCTGTGCCCAAAAATGCAGTCTGCGGTCTTCTCTTTCTTCTCTCCCCCAGTCTGTTATCTATTTGCTCTCTCATGCTCCCTCGCTCGCACTCGAGGGCTCTGTTTGTCAACAGCTGCATGCGCACAACACACAGCACAGCTCCCCAATCTCCCGCATATGGGTGTGTGTATGTGTGTCTTCTTTGTCGCTGCGAGTGCATTTCGAGTTTTTTTTTTTTTTTTCATTTTACTATTACATTTTTCGGGCAAGGTCATCAGCGAGACAAAGTCAATGGCCGCCAATGACCCTTCTCTGGCTCTCGCTCTGTCTTTGGCTCTCCTTTCTCGTTCTTCTGCCTCATTTACAACTTGTTCTTGGCACAGGCAAAAGAGCCATGCCGAGGGAGTGCAGGCGGAGGGTGTTGAAGGGGAGGGGGAGTGTAGGCAAAGGCAGTCAGCATGACGTGTTATTTTTGCTTTTCGCTGTTCTTGTTGTTGGCTCTCTCGCATTTCTCTTTCGTGGCTTCCTCTTCTGAGCCGCATTTGCTTTTGTTTGAGTTCGAGCTTGAGTTTGAGTTTCTTTTTATGTCTTGGCAACAAGTCGTCGCTGTCGCCGCTGCTGCTGCTGGCTCTTCTTTTACCGCCACGAATTTAACGTATTTGGCCTTTCTTTTGTCCATTCCTCCTCGTGTGCCACCCCTCCACATCCATTCTTCTCTCTCTCGGTGCTTTCTTGGTTCTTGGCTTCTTTATGTCTTCTTTTTCCCGCAAATGTGTCCAATGATCTCTTTGCTCTGTTCTTCGAGTTGATTTTTGTTTTCGTTGTTCTTCTTCTTGGCGCTCTCTACCCCCGATGCCCCCCTTCTTGGCTCCTCTTCCCTTTCTTCTCTGCAATAGCTTCCTGTCAATTGTCAATGTCCAACCGCTAATTTTTTGACAACTCTATTGTCATCCATAAAACGTAGAATCATTGATGTTATCGATTTACAAATTCCAATATCGATATCAAAAACGGAAATCTACAGATCTAATCTCTAGATTCTAGAATATATTTTCATCCATAAAACGTCGCATCATTGATGTTATCGATTTACAAATTCCAATATCGATATCGAAAAACGGAAATCTACAGATCTAATCTCTAAATTCTAGGATATTCATATGTTGTCGTAGGGTTTTAAAACTTGATATCTATTTTCTTGAATAAAATAGAAATACTATCTTTTATAGATTATTTTTTCCAGTGTTCAATCAAGGATAATGTGGAATATAAAATATTCACTTTAAATGAAATTAAAGCCTACTAGTGTTGCCACTTGTTCGATATTCCTTTTCAAACTGATCAAACCTGCTCAAAAACTCAACTAAAACTCTGTCGCCTTGCTCCACTTGAGAATAATAACAATATATCTCGAGAATAAGACGAGAAGAGCCGCCGTAAAAAGCGACGCTTCGAAATATATGTTTTCTCAGGTCCTAAATTAAGCGAATGTCCTTCAAAGCGGGCCACCACTCCATCACATTAACATTAAAATGCCCAGACAAAGCCGGAGAAGCATTGCAAAAGCAACAGGAGAATCGCCGGGCTCGCCTTAATCAAAACAAATCAAGTTCGTGGGGGAGGGTGTCTCAGGGTGTGGGGGCAGCGGAGAGCGAAGGAGCAGCCGGCGAACAATGCAATGAAGCAGCCCAAAAAAAAAAATTACAAAAGTGTGGCAAGGCGCGAACCCCACAATAAAGTAGCGACAAGCTAGAGAGGGTCGACTTTAAGAATACTCTTTGCAGGTTAATAAAACAGTTCCGAATAAAAGTATGGTTCCGATTACAAGTCAAAAATATTGGTTACTTTGGGCTGATATTAAAAAAATTATAAATATCCTAGCTATACGAATATTTATTAATTTCTGTTTAATCTGTTTAGCCATAGCGTTACTTTTCGAAAGTGTAATACCCCCCCAAAAAGGGTATAGAAACACGGGGACAGACAGAAAAATAAGAACAGGGGATCGAACCTCAAGGAGCGTTTCAAACATAATTTCAAGGATTTATGTCTTATTCAGGCGCTTTAAGGCACCCGAGAACGGTCAAAGCAGGCTTAGCAGACTGAGTAAGACTCGAATAAAGATCGAAAAAGGAGGACAAGCCTGTTTCCAGCCGTTTTCAGCGGTTTGTTTTGATCTTCATTTTATAAACGAGTCGGTGATGGAGATGGGACTGAGGTCAACCTAAATGAAAATGAATATGCGTGTAAAATGGGATAATTGAAGGGATTCACCGGCAGAGTCCTAGCAGGAAAAGTATTATGCACCTTATATCGATAAGAGTCGACCAAGTAGTTATTTAAGATATCTAGCCAAGAAATCACAATCAAAACAAGTCCTAGCAATGTCTGATAGTTCATTTTTATACCCTTGCAGAGGGTATTATAATTTGCCATGATATTTGCAACGCAGTGAAGGTGGCATCTCCGACTCCATAAAGTATATACATATATTCTTGATCAGCATCACCAGCCAAGTCGATCTAGCCATGTCCGTCTGTCTGTAAGTCCGACTGTCTGTCTGTCCGTCTGTCTGTCCGTCTGTCGGTTTCTACGCGAACTAGTCTCTCAGTTTTTAAGCTATCGGGCTGAAACTTTCGGCATAGTCTTATTTCTTTAGCACGCAGTATATATGTCGTAACGACCGAAATCGGACCACTATATCCTATAGCTGTCATAGGATTGATGGCGAAATTAATGTAACAAAAATTTTAACTTTTCTTTTTTTCAACGTATTTTTAAATATTTCGAGATATCGCAGTTTTTTAATGTTTTAGAATTTCGGTTTTAATTTCATTAAGATCGGACAGCTATATTATATAGCTGCTATAGAAACGATTGGTCGATTTATATGAAAACATAAAATTCTACATGTAAAATGTAAAATTCAACATGTAAAATGTAAAATGTTTACAAACTTCGATATTTTTTAACTGCAACCCAAATTGATCGTTTTTCAATAATCCAATTGCAGACTGCAAGGGCATACAAACTTAGGTTTACCGAAGTTAGCTTTCTTTATTGTTTTAAGTTATTTTAGGAACCACAGACTCATAGCCCCTTTTTATGTGATAAGCCTAGTATTATCTCAAAGCTAAAAAGTTGATAATTTCACCTTGAACGTAATACACAATAATCACCTGGTTGAATTAATAATGTCACATTCATAAGAGATGTCTGGCATAGTAAAAAAAGTACATGTGATATGGCGCAATTAAAGGCATTCAAAGTAGAACAGGTGTTTATCAAAGTTTCGCTCAGTTATCTATCAAAATAAATAAATAAAGAAATATTTGCTCGATTAATTTGGTTTCGCGGGTTTTTCCCCGACGGGGGATCGTCACGAGACCAAGATTTCGAGAGCAAAGGAAAAATAAATCAGCCAGAATATGTCTATCTATCGCATTATATAATTGCGCTGCAATAGAACAGAATTGAGTGATTCATTGGCCAAAATGAGGCGAGCGATTTGTTGTTGCTCCTGCGGTCGGTACACACTCATATACCGCTCACAACAGAATTATATTTTATAGACGGCGTCCCAAGGTCGTTGCTTGGCTTTCTGTAGACGGACTGTGGGGGAACGTTCGCAGCGCTCTTCGCTTTCTGCGGTTCTCGATTAAGTTCGTGTGTGTATTTCCTGTTTGAAATGTGATAATTTCTTTTGTATACGCGACTCTAATTCTTTTTTTTTTTACGATACTATTCTACAGCAGATCGGGAGATGGATACAATAAATAACCGGGCGTTGTCAACCTGTTCGTCTCTGCAATCGCATGATTTGTTTTTAAATTTAAAGATTTCATTTGCCTAAAAGATATCGACAGGTGATGAACTAAAGCTATTGTGATTTTAAGATACAGCGAGGAATTTATTACTTTATATGTTTCAATAATCTAATCTTACCTAAGATTTTTGGAATCTGAAGAAACAGAGTTAATTGTTTCAAAAACATTACTTTTATTATCGAATTGCAGTTCAAAACTCAAGAAGTTTCATTAAATGGGTTAAACTTTAGAGTTTATGTTGCTTTAGTTTCAATAATAAGTTATATGTTTATGATATTGCTTGCAAAGTTCCCTACATTTCACAGAAAATTCGTTTTAATGAATACTTTTATAACCTAAACTTTGAAAATTGTGCTACCGCCAATAACTCAATAGCTTTTTTTTCAGGTTGGAGCTAGGAAACGCCATGTATGCGTCATAACTTGGAGGTTTGGAGGCGAAACGAGCTCTTGAAAACGGAGAGTCGAACCGAACTGAGACGAAGAAACCTGAAGCAGGAAGAACACGTTTCTTCTGGCGGGGGAGCAAAGGTGGAGCGGGCAGAATGAGTGGAACCAATCAAGCAAAGCAGCAAAGAGGACCAAACCAAAGGCGAACACAAACGAGGGCAGGGTAGCAAGGTTCAGGTTTAAAAAATTATATATATTACCCTATGTATACCCCACAAGGTCGATTATTACCTTTAAAAAATAATTATTTAAAACAAAAGATTAAAAAGCAATTAAGAATAATTTTATGAACCAAATACAATTATTATCAAAGAAATAAAACATCATAGGAGGTAAAATCGCATCCTCAACTCCAAAAATTTCTGATGTGAAATTTGGTGACGTATTATAGTGTTCTTATTAAATATACTTTACTCCTTTCAATAAAAGACTTCTAAAGAGTTATATTTAGTTTTAGAAGTTAGGTTACTTGCATTCATTCCTCGTTTAAAAAACCAGGAATTCCAAATAATTTCTTTAATTAATTATTCAACTATTCATCTTCTAAGCAAATAATTGAACGCAGAAAATGAAATCTGTCCGCTTTCTTCTCTGCAAGAGCGTACACTCCTAATACCCTTGGTCATGGCACACAAATCAAATTATCCAAACAAACTGGAGCCACAGTCCCAGACTTCAGACTTCAGACTCCAGGCGATGGCGGCAATTTTCGAGTGATTAGTCATCGGACGAAGGCAGTTCGCGAAGCAAAAACGGCAGAGGTACTGTGGAGCGGGAAGAGCCCCGGAGTTGGATCAATGCCTCGCTGTCAGCCTCAGCGTCGCATTAGAATAGGTTTTTATTGGCCACACGGCAGCAACGACGACGACTTTCGAGTCGTCTTCTCGGTCGAGAAACCTAGCCTGTAGCTGGAGATCGAGTCTTGTAAGGCGTTTGTCTGGAGCCATGCGCCAATCAATTTTTATCGTTTTGCTTTAATTTGATGAGATTTTTATCGATTTCTCGTTGCCGAGCCCAAGAAGAGCCGAGTCCGGGCATGATCCCACCAGTCGAGCCGGCAGCTTCTTCTTATTCATCAAGTTATTCTTTCTTCTTTGCATAAATTAATGGCTAATGGTCATAAATTTCGACCGGCTCGGACCCTGATGGTTCGGAGCTCCTTTGGCGCTGCTCTTGGGGATTTATTAGCTGACCTTCAGTGTTATAAATAAATAAACAAGAAAATTCATTTATTCTCCGCATTCTGTGTTAACTCTGCGCTGGGTTCCTCGTTAATTGAGTGACTGACTGGCTGACTGACAAGGGCTGAATCTGTCGACGGGTCGTTGGCATTCACAGCGGTATTATTAATGTGCTTGCTGATCTAAATAGTGATGATAAAAGTTAAAAGCGATGAAAAGTATCTATTACTGTTATGGAAATGATTAAATTAATATTTAATCAAACTAAATACGATTTATTCATCTGATTTAAGTGACTCTAAGACCCTCTATTCACCTAAATGAAGCCAGCTTTAAATTTAATCTGATTTATCAATAATTTTAGGCCCACTACCGGGGCACACATTCATGCATTCCTTTTTTGTCTGCAACAAAAGTTCAACTGCAGTCCAAAAATGCCTTCAATTGTTGCACAACCATCGGCAACACAGCAGTAGTGAGTTGCTGCAAATGCAACTGCAACCAGCAACGAGCACCCAGCAGCAGCAACAACATTTGGGTAACATGTTTTTCGTCTTTTTTTGTGGCCCCGCGCGTCACCTACCGCCAACGGAAAACCAAACCGAGCCAAGAAATTGGCCAAAGCGATCATGTTTATATAGACACGTATAGACAAAACAAAAAGCGGCAGCGGCAACGGCAACTGGCAACTGGCAACATACAACGGCAACCGAACCACGGCTGCACAGTTATTGCAATTGGTAAAGTTGCCAGTTGCAAAAATCAAACAAAATGGCACAACTGGCAACAGCGAGACGGCAGCGACAGCGACAGGCAACTGCAACTGGCCAACAAACAGGAAAGAATTAACAAATGGTTTCGAAGTTTTAAATACCCTTTTAGAGCGTTTGTTTGAGACAGAAAAAGTGTTAATATTCTTTAGCCCGACTCCTCTTTCTATTCTTAAGGTCATTTTGATTTCTTCCGTGTCAATGAGAGCCAACTTTGACGGGGACCCGGACTCCCTGTCAAGTCCTTTTCTGCTCGGTAAAGTTGCAGCTGATTTCAGAAAGCAAAATGAAAAAAAAAGGAATAGGAATTTATCGTTCCGATAAATTTCTGACGCCAAGAAAACCGATTTGCTTTTACTAAAAGTTTATCTAAGCTTTACCTCGGTCAGATAGTTAACTGGGACCTTAACAGTGAGACGAGAAACCGAGCCTAAGGTCAAAAATATATTTATAGTTGCTTAAGCGATCAAAGAATTTAGTAGGGAAGTGCTTTCCTAAATCAAAAAACGTACATGGAGTAGGATCATATGTTCAGGTTGAAAAATTGAAGTGCATTATAATGGTTACGGAATTAAAGTGATTTTAATGTAAGCATTGAATTGTTAAGCTCTATTTTAATTATTTTCATACCTTTGATAAAAGTCTCGTTTTAATATTACCGAAATCAAATTAATAGCACTTCTAGAAATAAAGTTCGTAAAATCGTAGTTGTTACCTACAAAATGTGCCCAACAAATGTTGCGATAGCCGAGCTTTTCATTTCTTTCCCTCGTTCTGGGAGAGAGCAGAAGATGGCTTCTTTTCTTTCTACAGCTTCAGTTTCTTCTTCTGGGGGTTTTTGGCGAGGTTACAACAAGGTAAACCTGCTGCCATGTTATTCTATCTTATAGTTTGATCTCCCGCCCCAGACAATGGAACAAAGCAGAATGCCTTCTCGCTGCTCTCGTGCTGTGGCTTGGCTGTGTGCGAGCCAGAAGAAGCCAAGAATTATGGTGAGGAGGTCAATGTTGCAATTGTTAACTGCTAATTAGCAGTCCGAGTCAAAGCCAGCGGGGCACCAGGGGCGGAGGGAGGAGCATACGGATGTTGTCGAAGCTATTGAAGCCTGTAACGATTTATGTACTGTAAGTGGGGGCGAGTGGGGCGATCGATGGCAGTTGGAACGCCCGAAGACATATTCGAGAACCGGTTAACAGCTGGCACCCAATAGTTGAGTCGTTGTTGCCGCCGTGTTGTGGCAGTTCAAGATCGACAAGAGATATGGCCAGACAAATTATAATCTCTAAAGCGATGGGTTTCGAGCTATGGAGGAGTACGAAATATTAAAATAATAGTTGGTAAATTCTCTCTCTCAGTATTATATTTTGACATTTTGGAAATAATAGAGGAGAACTAAAATACTACTGTAAATATATCAAGAAATAGATTTTTATGCTGAAATGTATCATTATTTCCATTTAAGATTTATGGTTAAGAAAAGGTTTACAATGAAGCATTGATTACTACCTTTTCCAGGGCATTACGTTTATTGTCGATTACAAATACGCATGTTCATAAATTAGTTGCACGCCTCGAAAACCGCATCACCGCCGCATTAAAGTCCCAATCCCCGAAGAGATTCGCGTCCCCTCCACACCTGCCTTTAACCTGAGTTATGACAACAAAAGCTGTAAATTAACATTTGAGGCCGCAAACACTTAAAAAGAGTTCAAGAACATAAACAAGCAGGCGCGATGGACCAACACAGCCGCCGCAGCCAATCAACTTACAAAACTCGCGGTTAACCTTCAGAAAGAAGCGGGAAGAGAGACACCACTCCGAAGCTGGCGAGGACCGCACATAAGCCCAGTTTACAAAATGAAAAGAAGGTAAGACTGCAGCGGAGAAAAAGAAAAATCAGCCAATAAACACAAAAACCGCAAGCCGACGTAGTCAAAATAATAATGAGCCCAACATTTAAAATGTTTTATGAGACAGCCGCTTCTGCAGCCCGAACTTTGGACCGACTCGCAGTTCCAGTCTCAGTCTCAGTCTGAAGACCAAGCTCAACCTCATCAGTAGAATTGGCAGCACCTACGGGCCAAGACTCTGGCGAGTCTTCGATTTTTCTGGGTCAAGCCACACGCGAAAGCAGAAAGAGTCGGAGACTCGTCAGAAGAAATGTGTGGTAGAGTTCAAAACGTGCCTGGGCCATATTGTTAAGAGACTTGCCTCTGCCTCTGCCCCTGCCTCCGTACTCCCCAGAAACACTCCCTGATCCGAGCCCTGCTCTGCTCTCCTTTTTCTCGAGGCCCGATTCTTTGTAGCCAAAGTCGTTGTCGAAACGATTTCCGGTGGCATGCACTCAGGAAAAAAAAGCTCAGATGAAGACCAGATCAATGACAATATCTTGCATAAATTCATAATATTTGGAGCACGAATCTGTGCTGCTAATCATTGGTTCTTAAAGGTTTTTAATAAAAAGTAAGGTCTTAATATTAATATTTATATTAACCTTAATTAACTTATCCCAAAATTGTAGGAAAATGTTAATAGAATACTTCTTAGAATAAAACCAGCAACCTTTATCTACTTTTACTTATCGAACTCTTCAATCTACATTATTTTTGTTTATTTTGTTTTTGGATTTGGTTTCAGTGCGCTCCGGTTCTCTCCGATCCGTTTCTCTTCGATACGTTCGCTGCAATATTGCACTCCAAGCGGGTGAGTCAGCCCAAGTTGGGGTCCGAACTCGAGCCCCCGCCATATGAAAGTAGTTCAAGTGACCAGCGGCGCCGTTACATTTCACTGCTTATGAATTGAAGTGGCCCGGCCAGTCACTTCCCCCGGTCTTGCCCCTTCATAACTGCCTCTACCCCGTCCGTCCCCCGGGTGCCGCAGATTGGGGCGTTAATTAAATTGTTTTGATTTCAGGGGCTCGAAAGGCCTTTTTCGTTGTGTCTGCCGTGGGGTTTGTGGAGCAAGGCCTCAAGTGTGAGCGCTGGTGGGAGATTTCCTCCTTTTGAATGGAGAGCTTCTTGCTGGGATACAAAAAAAAAATCATAGCCACATTTGGAGCGATTTTTGGTGGTAATTGTTGAAATTGTTAAAAAAGTGCTAGGACTTTATTTAACAAGTAAGAAAGCTGTAAGATACCCGGTACCCAATGCTTTGTGGATCAAATTTAAAAACAAATGAGTTTTTCAGTGCACTTTCAGCCCAAAAGGGTCTTCCGAAGACCCTTTTTTCCGAAGGCGCTTCAAAATTAAATTTCGATCTCCCCAATTCTAAACCACGGTGCGAACTTCGACTAACCATCTAAGGAGAGTCCTAGTGGGAGCGAGACGGAAATATAACAACTGTATATCTTTTCAGGTAGAGCTTTCGGAAATTGTTGATTTAATTTTGTAAAGAAATTAAATTTAACTTTATTAAAAAATTTATTTAATTTCATAAAATGTCATTGATCAAAAATAACAAGTGGAAAAGCTACAGTCGAGGGTGACCGACTGTGAGATACCCGGTACCCAAAGCATTGTGGGTGAAATTAAAGAGCACATGAACATGGAAAAAAGGAAATGTTGACAAATAGAGACAAATAGTGCTAGAAACATGTTGAGCAACACTCAAAAGAGACAAATGTTGCTAGGAACATGTTAGGCAACTCTCAAAAGCCACAAATGCTGCTAGGAATATGTTGAGCAACACCTAACACAGACAAATGTTGCTAGGAACATGTTGCGCAACACGTGCGCGCTCTCTCTCTCTCTCTCTCTCTCTCTCTCTCTCTCTCTCTCTCTCTCTCTCTCTCTCTCTCTCTCTGTCAAAAGTTTACACAGAAACTTTATTGTTTAATAACTTTTATGTTTATCATCCGATTTTAATCAAATTTTCAGTACACGTCCGCGATTGCCTACTTATTAAGTCTATCTATTTACTTTAAGCCGAAAATCACGCCTATATAGCTTATATACCGTTTTTTATGATTTTCGGGGGCGGAAGTGGGCGTGGCCAAATTTCAAAACAAACTTGATTTGCGTGCAAAAGATTCCAATGTTGTTACTAAATTTGGTAACTCTAGCTCTTATAGTCTCTGAGATCCGTTGCTTTACCCGGACGGACGGACGGACGGACAGACGGACATGGCTAGATCGACTCGGCTGATGACACTGATCAGAATATATATACTTTACAGGGTCGGAGATTCTCCTTTTGCCTGTTACATACATCCTCGGTTGGCACTAACTTATAATACCCTTGTACCCAATGGGTACCGGGTATAAAAATAGGTATTTGACGGTAAAAAATGCTACATCTTGCAAATAAAAAAGTTCTTTTGCACACTATGCGAGCGCCAACAGAGGTCGGACAGAGAAATTTACTGATTCCAGAGTCCGAGCTTTGGGCACCACATGCTTTGAATAATTAAAATTAATTCATTAACAGCAAGCAACTCACCATTTCAAAATTAAATCTGAGTAGTCCAATAGTTGTTTCGTTCAGTCTAATAAGAGTTTGATGGTTTTCCCTAAAAATGAGTTTGTGTGCAGTTCCAGTTGGGATTTTAGTAGGTTGTTGTTGTTTTTTTTTGTTTAGTCGAAATTTAGTTTGTCACATTTTTATTGCGGGAATTTGCTGGCTCTGCATGTCAATCATTGTTTGACTTTGACTCTCGTTACGCCTTTCGCGTGGGGACGATGGCAGCTGGGGAAATTATTGCACTTGAATTTTTCACCTGTGAATTAATAACGGTAAATTACTCATCATCCGGATACCGTGTGCAGGCGCACTTGTATAGGTTATGAACGGCAACGGACGCGGCAGCGAATTGACAATAAAAAGAAAACACAAAGTGCAGCCGCGAAAGGAACGACGACGAAACTTGTTGGAGCTGCAAACGCGGAAGCTGTTGTTGCAGGCAAAGCGAAACCAGAAAAACTCTTCTGCACATACAGTCCAATCAGAACCGACACTCTCGCACACCAGCACGGACACACACACGCACCGTGTTCTGTTTTGCACTTGCCTTTCTGCTTTCTTCGAGAGCCGAGCCGCTTGGGTTTTATTTTACACGACAGCGGCGCTCTTGTTGCGTTTTTCCTCACCTTTTGCAGAGTTTATTGACATTTTCAGCGTCGCTTTGTGCTCTGCTTTCTTCGTGCGAGCGAGCGAGTCGGCGAACGAGCGTGCGCTCCCTCTCTCAAGCAAAGTGCGCTCTTCCGCTCTGCTCTCCCACTCTCTCGTTCTCTCCTGCTCTCCCTCGCTCAACACTTGCTTTTTTGTTTACAATGGAGTACCCACACTCGCACGCGCGCGTACACACACGCACAGAGAATAACCTTCAATTTTATCTTATTGCGCGCTCTCGTCATTCGTTATTCTTTTCCCTTGGACGAGAATTAACATTGGCTTTGGTTCGGCTTTCACATGCAGCTTTAATTTAATTTATGCCTTCATTTCATGCATTTTATTTTGCGTATTCTTCCATATTCCCCCTCAACCAAAAATCACTCACACACACACATGCCCCCAACACACCAACACTGGCAGCAACAAACGACCTTTGCGGTGCGAGAGAGATGGCGTGCCACGAAAATTTCGTCGAGCTCTCCCGTTTTCGCTGATTGAGAAAAGGTTTCGAAATTCGGATTTTGTTTTATTTATGCACAGCTTTAATTGCACGGAAATTGTCGGCGAATCCGCGACTTTTCGCCACTCTCTTCACTCAATATTTGCCACATTTGTTTTGTTGTTAATTTTGATTGATCGAGTGCATTTCATAACAAACATTTGTTTACAAAATTAATCGTTTCGACTTGATGAATTATTTCTATTTTCCAGCAGGTATTTTTGAGCTTCTGGTTTGGGCAATTTTATCGGCGTATCGTTCGTATATGTTTTCAATTTACCGCTATCCAATAATATCTAAAATATTTGCCGCGTAATAACAATAAATTCTTAAATGAACTAAACACAGCTGTTTACACGGCTGCACAACCAACCCGTTCAAAATGTTCAAAATTCCGATCCGTTTCAAAAAGAGACGCGAGCGAGCGTGTATGTTCGACACGTCCAAACAGTTTGCCGAATGCGAATAAACTGAACAAAACGGAACTCGTGAACCGGGAACTGCTGCCGACCAGTGTTGCCAACTTGTCGGTTTTGAAGCTAAATAATAAGAATAAACTGAACAAAAGGGAACGTGGGAACATTGTTGCCGTTCGATATTCGATAGTTACTATATTCGGACCTTTATTTTATTTTTACTGATTAAATATAGTAAACTAAAATTACTGGGAAGTCAGAAATGTATTTCCCTTTTTATTTCCTATTTTTATACCCTTGCAGAGGGTATAATAATTTTGTCATGATATTTGCAACGCAGTGAAGGAGGAATCTCCGACCCCATAAAGTACATATATTCTTGATCAGCATCACCAGCCGAGTCGATCTAGCCATGTCCGTCTGTCTGTCTGTCCGTCTGTCCGTCTGTCGGTTTCTACGCGAACTAGTCTCTCAGTTTTTGAGCTATCGGGCTGAAATTTTCAGCATAGTCTTATTTCTTCAGCACGCAGTATATATGTCGGAACGGAACAAAATCGAACCACTATATCTTATGGCTGCCATAGAAATTATGGCGAAATTAATGTAAAAAATATGTTAACTTCTCTGTTTTTCCACGAATTTCTATAAACTTCGAGATATAAACGTTTTTTATAGTTCTAGAATTACGGTTTTAATTTCATTAAGATCGGACAACTATATCATATAGCTGCCATAGAAGGGATCGGTCGATTTATATGAAAATGTAAAATTCTACATGTAAAATGTAAAATTTTAGAAAAATTTACATAATTTGACATTTTTTTTTAAACATTACCAAAATGGATCGATTGTCAATGATCCAATTGCAGACTGCAAGGGTATACAAACTTCGGTTTACCGAAGTTAGCTTTCTTTCTCGTTTTTTATATATTTGTTCATTGTTTATTTATTTTATTTTCATTACAAGCTCCATTTACTACAAAAGTAATGTAATTTATCGGTAAATTTTTTGTTAACTTACGGAGAAGTATAAAGAATAAAGAGTTAATTGTAATTTAAACTTAGTTTTTAATGTTAGTTCAATACCTTAAATTGGTCTGCTAAATATCTGGCCATAAACATATCCTCCACATTCCACTTAGCAGCCGCTCTAACATCAATTATAACATCCCATGTCCCACCTAGAATCCACAACTCTCTCGCTCTCCCACTCTCTTACATCATGGCTATGAATTTGGGAATGAATTCGATGTTTTGGGAAGGAATTCGACAGTTCGGTTCGGTTTTGTAGCTAAATAGTAAGAATAAACTGAACAAAACGGAACGTGGGAAACGTCGACAGCGAGAGAGAGAGAGAATATCGTGGGAGAGCGTGGGAGAGAATAACATAACATAACTTAAGAAAAATAACATACGATAACATAAGATTCAAGCGCGGCGGATTCAAAAAGTTTAAATGTTTAACATTTTTTTTTAAATTAATTATAAAAATATTAATAATATGAAATCAAACAAAATTACCCCACCTTACGGTCGCTTTGATTTTCTAAACAGGCCACCTACATTTAAGAATTTGGCGGCGCTTTGTCAAAATTCGGATTAACAGTGTCAAATTTCGAGTTAACATGTATTTGGACGTAGAATTTCGGGTTAACATGTATTTGGACGTAGAATTTCGGGTTAACATGTATTTGGACGTAGAATTTCGGGTTAACATGTAAATGGGGTCGAATTGAAGCTGTTAAGAACAACAGTCCGCTAAAAGGAGAGGAGAGGCCGAGAGCGAAGCTCTCTGAAAGTCAGTGTGACCGAGGCCGAACCGTTCGCACATTCCGTCCAGTTTTTCTCACCTATTTATGGTCACACTGATAACAGTGGTTGTGCCCGGACCAGCCGCTGTTTTTCCGTTAAATCTAGCTTTTTTTAAAGGCCATTAATTTGCTAGAAAAATTAACAAACAGTGGGCCGTAATACAATTATATAAATGAGGACGATATTTTGACAGTCATTCGTCAAACGTTGTCGGTAAAGGTTGGGCTTGATTTTTTTTTCTCATTTTCTTCTAAAAAAAAAAGTAATTAAGGAAAAAAAACAGAATTTGTTTGCGTTCTGATTGCACATGACCCGTGTATCATGTTCTGGCTGTTTATTTTTGTTGACAGCTATTTTCAGATTTTTTTATGTATACCCACAAAAAAATATGTATCTTTAAAATAATACAAACAAGATAAAATTATTTATTAACATTATTTTTTTTTTATACTAGGACTTAAGACAGCGTTAAAAAGGAGCGATGAATAGTTACTGTAATAATAGTGAGAACTGTATCACTAGGGTTTAAGTGTGAACAATGTATAATATAAAAATAAGGAAAACTTTGAAAATAATAAATGGTCACACTGGAATAAAACACATCCGGTGAAGACGAAAAGCTGAAAACACGTAATTAACAAGCACATAAATAATCTTTATTAATAAGCCTGATCAGGCTTATTACATGGTGTCAGAAGTAAAAATATCAATCTTTGATACACGTGGATCTCAATGGAGCGTGTTTTGCCGGAAATTGACTGCTCAATGTTGGCATATGAGTGGCCAAAATGGAAGAGGTCATTCATCATGTACATGATGGCGTCAGGCAAAGATGCAGAACCAGAAGCAAAGAAGATAGCCACATTCTTGTGGTTGGCTGGATCAAAAGCTACGGAAATATACAACACAATGTTTCCCAACGATGGAACCGCACATGGCATGGTGGGCACCATGGCGACATCTTCAGACTCGTCTACATCTTCATCTACTGCTGCGATCGTGAGTCGTTCACTGGAGGACGTTCTTAAAGCATTTGATGACTATAGTGCCCCACTCCGAAACATCACAATGGAGTCCTACAAATTCAACAACATTTTTCAAACTGAGGGACAGCCTATCATAGAGTTTGAAACTCAACTTCGCAAGCAGGTACAGTTATGTGACTACAAATGTGACTGTGGCCTAAAATATGAAGAACGCATGCTTCTGGATCGCTTCATAATTGGCATAAATGATAAAAGACTGCAGATGAAACTACTTGAATCAAAAAATAAGAAGCTGGAAGAGATCATCACGGAATGCAAAGTATTTGAAGCGGCGACCAAAAACAATGAAGTCCTACAGAACCAGAATCGTGAGAAGTCTGTTAACGCTGTAGTCCGTCGCTGCTATAACTGTGGAGCAATTTTCAATCCGAATCATCTTTCCGAGTGCCGTGCAAAGGAAACGACATGCTTCTCATGTGGAAAATCGGGACATTTCGCCAAGTACTGTAAGCAGCAGAAGAGACGTGTGGACAACAACAACATCAACAGCAGACCAGTGGATAGCAGGAACTTTAACAGCAAGCAAATGGACGTGGAACGCAAGCGTACAACAGGTGCAGCAATTAATTGGATAGAAGGTAAAAGCAAGGAAAATCCATTAGAATCAGAAGTTTATACTAACAATATGTATCTTAGAATAAGCGAGTGTGGCCGAAACAGAGTAAGATGGACGAAAACCTTTAAAATAAATGGAAAAGTTATTACGTTTAAAGTAGACACTGGAGCTGATGTTAACTGCATCCCAGTGGATTTAGTTAAAGAGTTAAAACTTGAAGTTAAAAAGGAAAACATTCTTATTTTCGACTATAATAAAGTAAAAGTTAATAATTTTGGTATAGCTAAAGCAATCTGTTATGATCTGAATTCGGGAAAAGCTAAATGTATTGAATTTTTGGTTGTTGATGAAAAATGTGAACCCTTAATAGGTCTTAAGTCCTCTGTGGAATTAAGTCTCATTAAACATTTAAATATTGATTCAGTTTACAACTTACCTCGAACTAAGGAGGAATTTGTGGAGAAATTTAAACAATTGTTTCAGGGACTTGGCAAGCTGCCAAAAAAACAGTCTATCGTTCTAAAGGAGGGTTCACAGCCTGTGCTGCATTATAAGAAAAGGTTCCCACAAAGCTTGTTAGGGGCATT
>VNJW01011905.1:0-10172 GCA_008042615.1 Drosophila auraria
CGTCCCTTGAAATCCTTGGGTGTTGTTGCATTTCGAGTTGGAATCGGCTGAAATGGACCGATAGCTTAGAGGTGATAGTCGGGGGGAAATAGCGATAGGTAGGCTTTGAACTGGTGGCGCCACCTAAATGTCGAAAGGCAAGGGCAAGCGATCTTACCTCTCGCTCATACATCGCTTTCTCTGAGGGTTGCCCTTGAAATCGGCCGTTGCACTGAGCGCTAAAAGAGTCCCGTAAGGTGGAACGCGGTCAGTGAAACGAGCCGATATAGGGATGCAAAAGCTTTGGAGGTGAGGCAGTAGAAAAAGACACGGAGGAGCAGCAGGCAGCCAATAAAGAAAAATTAGTTTTGCTGAAATTTAAGAAAAACGTGAGTGCAGGCTAAAGACCAAGAAAATTATAGTGAATTGAAAACCATTTTTGTGTTGTGCTTTCAGCGTGGCAGTGACGATCGGCACTGGCCACGGAGATTTTTCTGTGGATTTTATTTTGGATACATATATGTGTAAACTCACTGGAAATTTGGGAAAGCTGCAAGAACCGTGGGTGCCGCCATTTTTCCTGGGATTTTCGATGCGGACCCGGACCTGCTAGTCCTGACCAGCCTGGGTCAGTGAAGGACAACCGGTGAGCCCGTTCCATTTGCAGAATTGCACCGGACATAAATCCCTCCGGCGCCACGGCCGAGTGCTATTTTTGTTGTTGCCGCTTGGCAATTGCTGCCGTTTTTATTTCGGCCGCTGCCAGTGAATCCGCTCCGGATAGCCACGCTCCGCTCCGGCTCCCATTTTGGCCACAACTGGCGATACCGGCCGGGCTTTGCCGCCTCCGCTGGCCATCTGCGTCGCCACTAAATTGTTGTTCTCCCGCCCTGATGATTTCCTACAAATAGATATAAAAACATTATTAATTTAAATTTATGTGCAAGTGTTCATTTTTGTCTGCGTAGTCCCGTGAACCAGAGCCCGGTTTCCGCGCAACCCAGGCCTGAGAAAAGATAGAGATTAGTTAGGAAGAAGTTCAGTGATATAAATATTGCAATTTACCCACCCTAATTGTCCTTTTTGGAGCTCCAGTAGGGACCGTAGGTGACCAAAGAGGGAATCTGGTCAGCCCAGCTTGTGGCTTTACAATTTAAATCACTTCTCCCTTGCGTCAATCTCGCGGACTTGGCGCAAGCGCATTCCTGGCACTGGTCGTGGTCCTACCTCGGCGGAGTGACCATTGCTGCAAGGAAATGAAATGTTGATTATTGTTGAATCTATGTATTTAAGTAAATTAAATTATATATCGTAAAATATGGCCACTGAATAAGACTATTTACCTGGGGGAGATGAGCCGGTCGCCAAACCGCCCGGAATAGACTCCGGTCCGCCGGAGATGGGTGATGCCTTTCCAAATCCCCAGAGGCATCCATGGTTGGGTGGATGCGAAGTGGCGAGTCCATCGAAGCCACCAATTCTTTCTGTTTAATGTCGTCCAAATTTATTTTTGTACGGACTGCGGGCAGAGGGAGAACTCGGCCCTGGGATTCCGGAGCTAGCCGGCATCCCATCCGGGAAAAAGCAGTTCCGATACATCCTGTCCCTGTAGTGGGACTCGCTCCACTCCTGAGTGAGGCGTCCTCTGTTCCTTCGGCATTTCCGTCTCCAGGCACTTCCTCCGAGCTGCGGCGATCTCCTCGTTCCACCAGGGAACAGGGCGCCGTCTATGCCTTCCTGTGCTAACTCTTACCATCGCCGCGTCGCAGGCATCCCTTATCCTCGCGGCTACCGTCTCGGCGCAGGTATCTGCATCACCATTAACTCTCATTCTATTCATGCTGGCTAGGAGACTGCCGTTTGCCGACTAGGAGGGGAAAACTGTCGGGGACTCGTCGGGATGACGCTCGCTGCGTGATCGCTGTGGGTGTAGAGGTCAGTAACACTCCAAGCGTAGTTCTAGGAGAGCTTCGGGTTGGCGAAATTTAAATCGATTATAGACTCCCGGCCAGCCTTGATGACGGTGAATCTGGACTCTCCGTTGAGGAGACAGTTATTCAGTGGGGCTAGTGCATCTAGGAAAATGGTTCCCTTCTGCAACGTTCTCTCGTTTCCCCATGTGGCGGACTAAGCGTTTAAATCCCTCTGCCATCTAGTATGCAGGGCTCATGGTTGGGTGCTTTGCCTCACTCGCTGATTTTCCTCCTTGTGTGCATACATTGCATTTGGGCTTGCCTTTTTTTATATGTTATTATATTTTAACCGCTGCGGCTTCGGCCCACACCGTGGTTGCCGAGAGGATCTGCGATGTTACTACACTCGCCAGTAGCGTCCTCTTGGTTTATTTCGGACCCATGGTGCTCAGGAGGATCCGACACAAGACCATAGTTGTCGCGCCCGATATGATAGGCACGAATCCACCCACCAACACTTGTGCTGTCTCAACCTGCTTACTGCACGAGATGAGGGCCGCTTCTGTTTTTTGAGTTCGAGTTCGAGGCCCGCCACGGAGAGCCGGGACTCCACGGCCTTTATCGCAGTGTTGGCGGCTGCTTCAGCTGCAGCCACCTCCTTGGCTACCACGTCTCCAAAAATTCTCCTAAACCACAACCAACATGACCAAGACGACAACGAAGCCATGGAAACGAACAACCACTAGAATAACAACAGCATACGGATTACAACTTACATAGGACCTTACGTCGTCGGCGAACCCGACGATGCTGATGCTCTCCGGGAGTGCAAGCTTCAGAACCCCATTGTATATGGTGTTCCAAAGAAGCGGCCCCAAACCAGAGCCCTGTGGGGCTCCGGCTGAGACCTCGAACTATCTGAAATCATCAAACGTGTCGACGACTAGCACTCTATTGCTTACCATCTGTACTAGGTAGTCGGGGATGTCGAAGGACCTCAGAGCCTCCAGGGTCCTCTCCCAGTCGGCGGTGTTGAATGAGTTTCTGATGCCCAGGGTCATCACCAAGTAGTGCTTCTTGGTTTCAACCTTCCATGTAGTTCCCGATATGGCTCTTGCAGCCGTTTTGGTGAACATGGTGATTGCGTTCCAGTAGATTTTTCTTTTCAGAAGCCGAATTGGTTTGGGGACAGTCCTCATGCGGCTTCATAAGGCCAAGTTGTTGCTTTATGATCCGTTTACAAGGATATGAAATAATATCGACGAAATCTCAAGCACAGAATGGGAAAATTTAGAGACGATTTTTATTTTGATTAGCCCAAGATTTAGCACAAGTTGTTGCCTTATGATCGTTTTACAAGGATATTGCAAAATATCGACGAAATCTCAAGGACAGAATGGGTAATTTAGAGATGATTTTTATTTTGAGCTAAAAAAATAAAAATCACTTGTAAATAAGTAATTACCTAATTTAAAAAAAAAAAAAACATATAATAAAAACACAGGTGTACAACCGTTCATTTGGGATAAACCGAATGCGCTGTGTCTAGAATATGCGGTGTTGTTACACCCCGCTAAGGGATCCACTCGACTCTCTTGAAAAACTTGTCATGGAACACGAGCAACATCGTATTCCCATGCTTTGATCGAGGCAACGGGCCGACGAAGTCCGCGCCAATGATGTCAAACGGGCACCGGCTTTATCTAGTCAACATCGTGTCTGCCGCCTTGGTCGGTGTCCTTTTAAAAGGCTGGCAAGAGTCGCATATTAGGATACTACGCCTCACGTCTGTGAGCATCCCCGGTTGGAAACACCGCTGCATCAGTCGGGTGATCGTTTTCCCCATTTCTAGGTGGCCGGCGGCGAGAGCATCGTGGCATTCCTGCGTAACACAAGAAGCAATCCTTGTACAGGTGATCGGTCCCCACCGTAAAGGCTGTAAATATCTCGGGTTCTTTGCGAACCTTCTTCGTCATTCGGGTCCACCGGCATGAGTGTTCTGCATCGGCTATGCAACACAGGATCGCACTTGGCTGTCGACAACATTCAGCTTACTTTTTCTGTTACGAACGTCGAATTAAAATTGTTGCAATTCCAGAGCCCAGCGCGCAATTCTTCTAGGTGGGCTCAAAATAAAATTAAGCCAGATGAGGGCCAGAAAATCCGTCAAGGGCCCTTTGGAAGGTCGCACGTGCAGAGTGCCGGCTGCCGAATGGCATAAACCATCCATTAGAGAAGGCCTCTTCTAGAGACGGTGAAGTAAGAAATTATTTAATTTAAAAAAACCTTTCAGGAATTGATTGTTGGTGGTTGAGTTTTAGGGATAATAAATGCAAACAAAATTTTTTCGGTTTGTTATTTTTCCTCGTTGCCCTCAGCTCATGGAAAGTTACAGAGCTGCCGTATGGCAGAACTGCAACTGCCTACAACTTCTTTTGGTTAAATGATCTATTTTTTTCATTTCTAATAAAAAGAAAACGGAAGTTGTTCTATATATATTTTTTTTTAAATTACTACAAGTTCTTAATAAATAAGGTGGCAACAGTGGTCCAATTACGAAAGTCAAAATCGGACAGGGTAGCAGCACTGGCACTACATTGTTTTGGTATTGTTTTGGACGCGAAATTAGTCGGTAGAAACTTAATGGGTGTCTTGGATATGCAATTTCTAAAATTCTTATTTTAATAGCCTAACATACATAATATTGAAAACTTTCATGAAAATAACTCATAAATAAATTATGAAGAAGTAATATTTGTAATATTTTAGGGGTGTTTTATTGATTTCGTTACGAAAAAAAAAAAACAAAAAAGAAAGAAAGATAAACTGTAGAGCGGACGTGTTTTTTAATATCTCCGAATAGAATCAAGTTTTTACCTAATACTATTAATAATTTAGGCCAAAAAAACAAAATCACTTCAGCAAAAGTTTTTTTTTTATTTCTTTATTTTTTTTATTTTTTATTTTGCTGTTGTTGAATCTCCTCCTTTGCGAGACTAACAATATGTGTATCAAATCTTATATAAATAACCTAACTAACAGTCAGAGTTAAATGTCCCTGTTTAAATGTCCCTGATAATTATTGCTGGGTTGGATGGTCGTTTCGATGCAGGCGGGTTCTGCTGGAAACCCGAGTCAAGCCTCTTGCCAGATGATTTGGGTGCACAGTAAGTTTTTTATTGTAGGTCGCCGTTTGTTTGTCTATTTCATCTTTTACTGCAAGAATGCCGAGATCCCTGTGGATGTTTAGGTTGGGAATATACCATGGTGCCCCAGTAATAGTTCTCATGATATTCGATTGTGCTCGCTGAATGATGACTATGTTGTTTTTGGGGAGCAATATGTCCAGATAGACTTGAAAGTGGAATTGTAGAGCAGGACCTTGTGGTCCAGACGCAGTGGCGATCGGGCGTTTAAAATCCAGTGGAGGCTGCTGGCTTTTAGTTTTAGATGGAGTTTCTTGCATTCGATGTGTCTTCGCCAGGTTAGTCGTCTGTCGAGGTGGACGCCAAGATTATAGTCTCCTGTAGCTATGAAGCGATCTCCAAGTGAGTTGTAAAAATCCATGAATTGCCCTTCAGAAATTGAAAAGCGAGCCGGGCAGTAGACAGCGGCTATGGAAAGGTTGCCGCTACCTGACTGCACTTTAATAGACGTAGCCTGCAAGTTATTAGTTGAATATCTTTGGTGAAAATGGAGCTTGATGCGTTCTCTGATTAGGACGCCGGTTCCGACGTGGGCTTTACCATCTGGTTGATCTGTGCGGTAGAAGGCGTACCCTTTTATTTGAAAGTTGTATTTGCTTGTGAGGTGCGTCTCTCCAAGTAGCAAAAGGTCGATATGATGTTCATTCAGGAACTGTGTTATTTCAAGTTTATGCCGTGAGACGCCATTGGCGTTCCACATGGTTATTCGTAGACTCGACATCAGTTATTTGGACTGCTGAGCTACAAGCAACTGAATCACCATGTTCTGGTCTTGAACAAGTGTTTGCATGGTCGTTTTCATGAAGGACATTAATTCCGTCAGACTTTGTTGCATGGTAAGCATCATAGCTTCCATTGTGCTTTGTGGCTGTCCTGGGGCTTGTTGAACGTTTTCCAGATTACACTGGAGTGAGTTTTCCATACCTGTTCGAAGGGCATCGACGTAGGAAAAGCCCTTCTGGGCATTCAGCCGACTTAATGAGGATCTTGCGGCCTTAGCGAAAAATACGTCCAGCGTCGTTTGTGAATTGGTGAACACGTTTCGTGTATTCTGATAGCGAGTTCCTGTCGCATGCGATTCTTCAGCTCCTTGTAGACCATACAGCCCCTGTAGTTTCCACCGCAGTTTCCACATTTCTTCTTCTGGGGGTCTTCCCTGTTAGCAGGGCAGTTTGCAGAATTGTGGAAGTCTCCGCAAACTACACAGACTGATCGAAGTGTGCAGTATGTCCTGGTATGTCCATACTCCTGGCATTTGTGCACTGCACAGGGCCGTTTCTTTTATGTGGCTCTTCCACCGTACAAGTTTTCTCTTCAAAGTGAACGGTCGTGTTTTTGTTTTGCGCCTCGTATTTGTGTAAAATCTTTGCTATAAACCACCGGGGTTTATTTAAAACTTCTATCTTGTTTCAATAATATTTCACCATGCAGTGCATGCAGCTGTTTTTGTGTATTAATAACTACATATATTAATTGCAAATTAGTTGTGTGCAGCCATTAGCTTATTTGCATTTTTGCACTCCTCTTTGTGCTTTATCCGTTACGCCGAAATTACAGCTCGACGGCTTAAGCTCCCTAACTCTCGCTCTCTTGCTCTCTCTTAGTGCACATTACTACTCTTATTTTCTCTTAATTTCTGACTGGTACAGTGGTAAGTCACTATAATGTCTCCTAGTGTTGTCTGTGTAATAAAAACCTGCAGGAAAGCAATTTCTGCAGAGGACCCTAGTATTGGCATTGAATGCACAGGCCGGATGGCTGATATTATTACTAAAAACATTGGATTGTACTACTGCTGCGAGGCTTGTCGCGATGTTGAAAGGGAAATGATGGCATTCATGCGGCAAACCAAAAATGGTTTCAAAGAGCTACTTGTTAGTTTTCGTATAACTAATGAGGTGCTCATGGCGCTGGACTCCAAGTTTAATGGCCTTAACCTGTTAAACGAGTCCCCAAAGCGCAAGAAAACCACGGTTTGCACACCGCATTTGGCCGCTGCCCTGCAACTCGACGCAGGTTCTCAACAGCTGACTCCCACGGCACAGCCCCCGACCCTAATATATCTAACTCCTATGATATTGAGGTCGGGTGCAAGGAAAGATTCGGCCTCCGAGTGTGATGTCCGTTGAGTCCGCTGGCGGGTCAAAATTAAAATTAACGACCCCTCAGATCCCAGTCCCGAATGCTCCCCAGGGTGACAGGCCCGGATTACCGGCCGAAATTGGTAATACAGCCAACCAGTCTGTGTTGCCAAAAGCCCTTATTGCAGTACCAACAACGAGGCAAATATTTGTCTCTCGGCTTCACCCATCTGAAACATCTGAAGATATTACTGTCTTTATCCGAGACAGAACCAAGTCCGATAAAATTAAGGTGCAACAATTTAAATTTTCTTATGCTAAAAATATTTCATCTTTCAAAATAAATGTCCCTGACGAACTCTTTAACACAATATGCTCTGCCGATTTCTGGCCGCAATATGTTGTTGATAAGGAGTACGAAGCCAAAAAATAAGAAAAGACGGCTTGTAGGAATTAGTCTACCCAGGCCAGACAGAACCACTGTGCCAGCTCCAAAAAACTAACCAATTCTCTCCTTCTTTTCCATCAGAATGCAAGGGGGTTACGTAGTAAGCTTCCTAAATTGTATTCTGATAGTGTTTTCTTTGCATCCCAGGTGATTGTGTTCACAGAAACCTGGTTAAAGCCGGAGATCCTAAGCTCCGAAGTTTTTCTAGCTATGTACACAACGTACAGGCTTGATCGGCCTTCCAGGCGAGGGGGCGGGGTCCTCATTGCGGTTGACTCAAACCTCACGTCTGAAGTATTAGCTTACTGGAATGCAACGATGTTGAATTCCTTTGTGTGAAGCTATCATTTAATGGTAGTTTTACTTTAATTTCATGTTCTACATTCCTCCCTTGTCGGAACTTCCTATTTATTGGAACCACCTTTCCGCTATCCATCGGTCTCCAATAGACTTTCGGATAGGGACCATTTAATTGTTCTAGGTGATTTTAACATTCCTGGAGCTATTTGGTCCACATCTGAATCCTCTAACACACTTTAAACTACTGCACGCCACGATTTTATTGATGGCTTGTTTGACATTTCGTTGTCTTAAGTCAACCATGTACGAAATTCCTTAGATCTCTGTTTTGTCTCTGATCCAGCAAGTCCACTGCTTTCGTATGGCGGATTTTTGACGGCTGAATAATTTCATATCTGAATTTGATTGGGCCGATCTCTACATGTGCACTGACATGGTGGGTGCCATGGATATTTTTTACAATGCCGTGAATTCCTTTTTTACTGAATGTGTTTCGTTATACTATCCGTCAATCTCAAATAAGCCTACCTGGTTAAGTAAAGAGTTGACTCGCCTCAAAAATGTCAAGTCCAATCTCTATTCTAAATTTAAACATAACGGTTCTCAAGCTGCTCATTCTCGCTATTTAGCGGCTCGGTCAAAGTTTACCGTGCTTAACGCGCAGTGTTATAAAAACTATTTGACTCGTTGTAGGGTTCAGTTGAAAAAAAAATGTTTTATAATTTTGTCAACACTAAACGTAAGCCTACTGCAAATCCTTCCTCGCTTTCATTTAAAAATACGACAGCAAACAAGGATCACGGAATCGCCGATCTTTTTGCTCAGTTTTTTCAAAATACTTATTCTCCGTTATCCGATTCAAACCAAACCTATTCTTATAGCATGACCAAATCAAACCTATTCTTCAGTCCGAGGTTAAACGAAAGCTCCTTTCTTTTGGAACTTCAACGTGTCAAGCCGGTTTATTCGCCAGGTCCCGACGGAATACCAGGCTGTGTGCTTAGGTATTGTGCCGAGTCCCTGTGCAGTCCCCTTCTAAAATTGTTTACCTTATCCTTAGAGACTTCCCAATTTCCAATTATTTGGAAGGAATCATTCGTGATTCCTCTTCACAAAAAAGGTAGCAAAGGTCAGCCATCCCAAAACTTTTCGAAAACGTTATTACTCCCCATTTGGAGCACCTGTGTAGATCAGTAATTTCTCCATGCCAACATGGATTTAATAAACGAAGATCAACGGCTACTAACCTTCTGGAGCTCACTTCTTTCATTATAAGGGGCTTTCCACAAAATTTGCAGACAGATATGATCTATACTGATTTCAGTAAAGCACTTGACTCCGTTAATCATTCCCTTCTTCTTAGGGAACTCGACTTAATGGGTTTTCCTGTTGATCTTCTTAGGTGGATCTCAAGTTATCTGAATGGCAGGACGCAAAAGGTCCTCTTTAGAAACCACTTGTCAAATGTTCTCCGGGTGACCTCTGGTGTCCCGCAAGGGAGCCACCTGGGTCCCTTACTTTTTACATTATTTATTAACGACCTGCCCAAAGTCTTGACTAACTCCATGATGACATTCTCACGTGTCACACCCATGCTTGCGACTTATACGCTGAAAAGCTGCTCTTTGGAAAGGATCACTCTAGTTGACGATTTCGGTATCCGCCTAGATCCGAAACTGGAGTTTATTGATCATATTTCGTGCATTGTGAATAAAGCCAGGGGTGTGCTTGGATTTATTAAACGGTGGTCGAAGGAATTCGATGACCCCTACGTCACGAAGAATTTATACACTTGTAAGGAATCGTTAGGATCCCTTACAATAAGCCAAAGGGAACGCAGGATAGACAGAAGAGAGAACAGTATAAGAGAAAGCAGTAGAAGAGATGGAGTGAGAGCGGAGAAAGGGAGAGAAAGCTTTCAGCAGAGCGGATAGTCAGCGCATAGCGGGACACGGATGCGCTGAGCAAGGAGTTTTGGCGGGAGAGCGGGCCGCTGAATTGGCAGCAGCAGCGCTGCAGATGATCGGCTGAGCAAGGAGTTTTGGCGGGAGAGCGGGCTGCTGAATAGCAGCGCTGCAGGGGGGTATAAAAGAGCGAGGCAGGAGTCAGTTGGGGAATCAGTTGGAGAGTCAGTTGGACAGTTAAGTGTGGAGTTAAGTCGGCGGTGAACAGTGACCAGTGCTAGTGCTAGTGAAAGTGACTCCTTGGGAAACGAGCCAAGGATCAGTTCAGGGGACAGCAGAGC
>VNJW01011915.1:0-19575 GCA_008042615.1 Drosophila auraria
CCCGATCATTCCAATGGCAGCTATGTGTATGTTATAGTGGTTAGATTTGGATAAAATTTTAGGTGTATGTCTATATTTGAACTAAAAGACCATTTACTATTTTTTAATCTGATATCTTAAAAAACAACGAAAATCTGACCATTTGGCCCGATAATTCCTATGGCAGCTATATGATATAGTGGACAGATCTGGCCCGTTCCGACTTATATACTTTCTGCAACAGAAATAAGACTATCTGCCAAGTTTCATTCAGACAGCTTTAAAAGTGAGAGACTTCACTGTTTATCATTTTGCCTCCCATTTCGCAACACAATTAAAACAGCTCGTCAGCTTGCTGATAAATCAAACTGGTTTGATCGATCAAGCAGAGCTAAACTTAACTTGCAGCTGATCAGCTCAGCTGAACTTTCAGTGTGCGCACTTTCAAGCAAACAGAGCGTTTGTTTTTTCGAGCTGAAAGCTCTCAGCAATAAGTTCCGCTTTCAGCTGCTAGTGTGCGCTTGGCCTCGCAGATCTGTTGTTTCACACGGACGGACGGACAGACGGACATGGCTAAATCGACTCAGCTGGTGATGCTGTTCAAGAATACATATATGAAAAGGCAACATTTAATGCCAATTGTAAAACATGGAGCCAACAGAGTTATATATAGGGGTGTATGGCAGCCAACGACGTAGGCAATTTGTCTGTTTGAGAGCCTAATCTAAACCATAGGCACTTCACAGACATATTAGCGGCAAATTGAGTTGAAAGAGCCCAAAGGTTGAGCCTGGAAAGAGGGACTTTATATTTAAAAAAAGATAATGACTCAAAACATACTACCCACAATATCAAGCCTTGGCTCCTTTATGACGTATAAAAACAGTTGCGAACTCTACCACAAACTTCGGGCTTGAATAATATTTAAAATTTATAGGATCTTCTGGAGCGTCGCATAAGAAAATCCAAGATTACGTCGAAAACTGTACTTAAGTCAGTTATTCTTAAAGAATGACAGATAATCACACAAGAAAATACAAAAAAATTAGTGGAATCTTTGCCCAGACGACAGAAGGAAGTTTCGCACAAAAAAAGGTAACAGAAAGGCTTTTAATTCGCAAATAAAATATGATTTCTAAGCTGTACGCAGATTTTTGCTGATTTTTTGATTCGCAGTGCAAAATATTAGCAGTTATTTGACGTTAAAGTCAAAGTTTTGATTTTTTATGGAGCTGTACGCAGAAATATGCGGCCGAGTGTATATATTATTTCTTTTATTTTATTATTGTTTTTATTATTAAGGGTTGCTGTGGTAAACTTATTAAAAAAAGAAAGACACACTATCTTTTCAGTCAGTCAGACGATATTTTCAGCCGCCTCCAGATTGATAACTGACTTAATTTATCGGAAATTTTAATTTGTATGGGACACCTTTTCTATTTGATAAATTCAGTCAGTAATAGCCTTGTTCCACTGTTCCATTATTTTACATGGGTTTTAAATGGTCCGTTCAAAATCTACAGACCATCCGTTCACCATTCGCCCCGAAGGTTTCTATACATAGTAAAAAAAAATACTGGAAAATATCGATTATTTACGATATTTTGTGAGTGCCACAGTTATTTGAAAACTGGCAAGGTAAGCAAAATTTCGTATTGTTTTTTTAAATATTATTTTGTTTTACATAAAGATGAGTGAAAAGAAGCGCAATCGCTCCATTACTCTGGCGCTGCATCATAATGCGCTCGTATTGGATATGTGGATGGAAAACATAATTCCAATGCGGTCGCCACAGAAGAACAACCATATATACCAAAGGATGACCGAGCTGGTTAAAGCCGGCCTAGAAGAAGTGGAGTGGAAGGACGTCAGGACGAAAAACGACAGCCTGACCAGGAATTACAAGAATGAAGTCAAAGAGCAGGGTACCGCTGGAGGAGCACCTTCAACGTGGATCTAATTTCAAAAAGTCCATCCATGAACATTCCTAAGTTATTTATTTTTCTTTTTTCCTCGTCGGGTAACAAATATTCACGCGGCATTTTAGTACAAATTCGTTAAATTGTTAACAGAAATATAAAAAAAATTATTTGAAACCAAATTATTCTCTCCAGCCGCAATAATTGATGTGTCCAATAATTATGATACACTTGTAGGCATGACAAAAATCGAACTTTTGCGCTTTTTTTACCGCTACTTAAAAACGCGAGATGCAATCAGAGATACGAACGTCAGTTTTTAAGCAGAATTCATTAAGCTTTTATTTTGCATTCTTGATTTTGTAGTATTATGTGTCCCCATTCTCCTACGAGGGTCGAAACTAAAATTTTCAGGGTGTCCTATAATTTTGGTAAGCACCTTAGGTTCACAGTTAAGGTATTCATTATCACCAGCTTCAGGTAGAGTGCAGCTGACAACTTCTTCATTGAGCCTTATTAACATTAATTTCAGCATCTAGACCTGATTTTGCTTTTCCTATTCCGTTTTCCTAAATAACCTTCCACCTATCCTTAGACGAGATAGAGTGATAAAATTTTTGAAAATAAAATCTTGCTTTGGCATCTTTTATTAGCTTTACTACAGAACGTCGCAATGTTTTGAAATTCATATATAAATACTCAATCTTAAATCTCTTCCATTTGTTATACGCGTCGTTTCGTTTCAATATTGCACATTTTATGTTACATGAAAAGCCCTGGTTTTACTAGGCTTAGATTATTTAGTTTTTAATGGAACACACGTGTTGTATAAGTTGCTCTGGAGAAATTCAACTTGATCGTCAGCTGTTGTTAAATTATACATTGCGATCCAGTCATATCTATTAAATTCCTCCGATAAAAAATTCATGTCAAGATTTCTAAAATCAGGATATGTAAATGTTATGTCCTTCTTGACAAGATAGATATCGTAAGAGGCAAAAATTAGGTCATTTTTGGAAAAGCAAGGGACAGCAATTTGGTCATAAATGAGAACTTTGCTGTAGTTATTAACGAAAACTAAATCCAAGAGAGTGCTATTAGGTAAAATGGTAAAATGCGTTGGTGTAGTCGTGTACTAGGCGTATGCTTAGGGATTCCATATTGTCAGTAAGACGCTTTTTATTTAAAACATTGCTATAAAAGTCCCCCATAATTGCGATGTCTGTATAGGAAAGCGACAATGCTGAAATTTTTGAAATTATAAGCAGCTGCGCGATTCGGACGATAAAAATCAAAAAGTATTTTACGATCGAATTTTGAACAGTTAATTTTCACAAAAATAAACTCAGTTGCACTATCGTCGTCGTGTTTACATATAAGCTTGGATTTCAGTTTCTTATTTATAAATATGGCAACTCCCCCTCCATTGCGATCAACATTAACACTCATTTGGGACAGAAACCATGTTTCAGACAAGCACACGAAATCAACATTAGAATTTACAAACATACTATATATCTTAACTCATCCATTTGTTTTACACATATTTATCCCATTATTTTGATAAGCTAGAATTCGTATTATTGCTTTAATATTCGAAATTGGATCAATCAAACTCTCAAGCATTTAAAATTTGTAAACCTAAATTAAAAGACGGCCCAAATATAATTAAAAACAAGAAAGAAAGCTATCTTCGGTGAACCGAAATTTGTATACCCTTGCAGTCTGCAATTGGATTATTGAAAATCTATTCATTTTGGTTACAGTTAAAAAAAATATTTTACATTTTACATGTAGAATTTTACATTTTACATGTAGAATTTTACATTTTCAATTAAATCGACCGATCGTTTCTATTGAAGCTATATGATATAGTTGTCCGATCTTAATGAAATTAAAACCGTATTTCTATAACCGTAAAAAACTGCTATATCTTGAAATTGATTGATATAAAAATATATAATAATATAAAATAATATATATAAAAAAGTTAAAAATGTTTTTACATAAATTTCGCCATCATTCCTATGTGAGCTATAAGATATAGTGGTCCGATTTCGGATATATATATATATATATATATATATATATATATATATACATATATACTGCGTGCTAAAGAAATAAGACTATGCTAAAAGTTTCAGCCCGGTATCTCAAAAACTGAGAGATTAGTTCGCGTAGAAACCGACAGACAGACAGCAAGACAGACGGACAGACAGACGGGCATGGCTAGATCGACTCGGTTGGCGATGCTGATCAAGAATATATATACTTTATGGGGTCGGAGATGCCTCCTTCATTGCGATGCAAATATCATGTCAAAATTATAATACCCTCTGCAAGGGTATAATATAATATAGCACCCTACAAAATAAACATTTACATACGAAAAGTATTACAAACTTAAAGATGAAGGTAAAATCTAGATCATATATAGTGGGAACGAAATAAATCCCCATCAGCAGAGGGTCCACGGTCGAAGTGTCCTCCGCTACCATCAGTGGATGAGGCCGTGTCTGAAAAGTTCGTAAGAGCAAAGAGATCATACAGTGTTTTTAGGTTTTCATTTTCACACATTGGAATTCCATGAAGCCGTACATCGCTTACGATATTGGCATTTTCCTCTGCACTTTGCCGTGCTTTCAGCTTAGCCTCCAGATCGGATACCCTTCCGCGTAGGGCATGAATGATTGCGGTTTCAAGAAGCTGGACTCTCTTAGTTAGAAGCTCAATTTCGCCAAAAATGCTTTTAGCATATTGTCTAGCTCTGTTACGTACGTCGGTTCTGCTGACGGGGACAAAAGGTACACGTGGAAGAGAATAAGGGGGGTAGAGATAACACGCCAGGTGCTACAAATGCACGGCCCAAAAGCGAAAATGGCGATCTCACGGTTCTCACGAAAGTACTGCAATCCATGGTCATCGAACAGCAGCGTTGGCAAAAATTACCCTAGTACATGGTTCCTGGCATTAATATACATAAGCACACCAATTCAGACTGCGATCCCACGGTAACCCAGCACCGGTGGGATGGTGAGCCGGCTACCCATTCTTGGGTGGGAAAATACTCGGACAAGACCACTTTCATTTTTTTTTGGGTACAAGGAAGGGGAATTGCACGTAACCGGGAACACATTCATTTTTCGGGTGCAATAAAGGGGAAATGCACTTAACCGGGAACACATAAGCGGTACATTCAGGTGGAATAGTAGGAATCTGGAACACCCTTGGGTATAAAAGACCCTGGCCGATTGGAACCAAAGAGGAGAAGCAACCAAAACTTGGAAGCAATCGGGAAATTTCTAATATCGACCACCGCAACCTTAAAATTGTATCGGTTAATCCAAAGTAATTGGACGCCCCTTTTTAAATTCGGAAGACATAGAGCTAAAAACCCAAATCGCAATAACTAAACGGGAATAAACATGGGATCTACCTCATCGAAGATTTCCGATTCCCCGGCCAACGTAATCAACTCGATTGAAGTGGTGGACCATAAAGAAGACATCGATAAG
Organism: Drosophila auraria; assembly: GCA_008042615.1. Taxonomy (NCBI): domain Eukaryota; kingdom Metazoa; phylum Arthropoda; class Insecta; order Diptera; family Drosophilidae; genus Drosophila; species Drosophila auraria. The sequence continues at coordinate 5,417 of VNJW01011915.1, forward strand.
GTATACCGCATACTCCAGATCAACACCGGCATTCTCCTCATCGCCCTGCTACTCAAGGGACTAAGTGCCTACAGGAAGATGGTCCAGGGAAACAGGGACCGCCAACACGAGTTGGAGAAAGTGGTGACTCTGGCCAATACCTTGTCCAGTGGCCACAACTAAAGCCGAGCCTCGTATTCAACAAATAACAACAATAAACAATCAGCAGCAGCAATCATTTTTTTCCCCAATCCTGGCAATTATACATTTCTAACAAATAAAAATAAAAACTTTTAAACAAAACTGTCAAACAAAAAAATGTCCAAAACTCATCAGCAGCCAAACCAACAAAAAAGATATTAAAGTTGAATAAATGCATTAAATCAAAACCACAATAGTTTTCGTGAAGGTGAAATGTGAGAAGGCCTAGCTGCAGCCGAATGCCCCTGAAGACAGCAAATGTGGGCCTGTGAAGACCACCAAGTTTTTTTTATTAGTTCAAAGCCTAATCATTTATGAAGTGTTTAACTATCTGGTCTAAATATATTAGAACCAAACCCAGTTGGAGCAATACATATTGACTCCCTACAAGCAGCAGCAATATAAATACATTTAATGCACATGCAAACGTGTCCCCCTCTCTGTACCCACCAAAGAGAATCAACGCGAAGACGACACCGCAGTCGCAACCCCGGCGGCGACGCAGCTCTCCGAGCTTAATTCTTTTTTATATTTTTTTTTACTTAAATTTTGTCTACCTAAGTTTTAGCTGTTTAATTAATGTCACTCCAATTATAATTAGATTTAATTCAATTTATCTTTTTCTGCATGTCAATGACATATATTAGGATAATAAACCTTTTCAATAAATTTATAATGTTCACAGAATACTAAACATGTCTTGGTAGAAACCATTTTAAAGGGGGGGCATTGGTACGAATGGAAAAATGGGTCAAGAAAAATGACATAACTTTTGACTGACGAATATACACTACAGGGGATCATAAAGCGCAGCCAGCGATGATCCATTGGCACGCGAAGACGTGAAGGGGAGGGAATTGGCTGAAGCACTGCCGATCGGATATGATCAAGCTTACGCGGAGCTTGAGGGCGGTGAAGACAGAACGACAGACTGACGAACACATCTTTCTTTTATTTTCAGGCACGCAAATAATTATTCTGATTACGTTTGGAGAGGCGAGTGGCGTCCAAAGAACCCACCCCAAACCCGGCGAGCTCAGCTGCACAAATCGTGTCTGCTATCCGGGCGGCCACTCCCTCAGCCCTATGTCCCCTAAGGACTGAGGCACAACGATACCACCGACGTAACAGAAATGGCGCCCAACTTATTAGGCAGTATCCTTTGATCCTTTATTGCCAAAAACTTATTTTTTTTGACGAGAAACACTTTAGTATCAAAATAAACTTTTTTTATTACTGGTTCAAGAATTTAAAGATATCAGAGCGGATCCCTTTGATGTCTAAATTAGCTTGCAATTTTTATAACATTTTTCGGTGAATTTATAATATACACAGCAAATACAACTTTTCTGTATCTTCGTTTAAAGTCACCAACTTCTCAGACAGATAGTTGTAGAAGCGGAAAGGCTTTCCGATCCGACACTTGTAGTTTTAGAATTGGCACTTGACTTTGAGGACCCTATTAAATTTTAAATACTTAAATTCAACACTTAAACCATAGTACCTCGTTAAATGAAATAATACCATAATAGCTTCTCTATAAAAGTGCAGACCATTTTTGAAAATGTTTAACGTAAATAAACTTAGCTGCGCTTCCTGGCCGACGCTATTCAGTCGTACTAGGCTATGCCAGGTCGCTCGCAAGGTTCGAGTCCAGGAAGAGCAGGGTCGCAAACGTATAACGGCGCACCATTGACCGGTCTTAATAGTATCCAGTCATCGCCATAATATAGCCGCCATCATCGGTCGGAGGTAGCGGTTTGTCACGCGTTTGTCGATCCAGTACTGAAGGGGGTGGGGGAATGGCCGTATCCGTACAGCCGACGCTATCCATTGTACTAGGCTATGGCAGGTCTCTTGCGAGGTTCGAGTCAGTACGGTTACCACGACTAACGGGCGGGACGACAGTATTTATCTCTCTGGCCGACGCTATCCATTGTACTAGGCACAGAACCAGGTCTCTCGCGAGGTTCGAGTCCAGAGAGAGAGGAGCAGGGAGGCAATTCCTTTCGCCTGTCTGGAATAAAGCTCCATCCGTCTGCATGTGAGCGAGTCTACCTGTTTTCCGACGACAGGGGGGAGGGGGTTCGGACAAAGCCTTCCTGTGGGAAAACAGCAGTCCAATGCACTGTGTTTTCACGGGAAAAAAATTAAAGCCATTTTCGTGATCTGGGGACTCAACTCTACCGGAATTTCGCATCAACAGGCTTGGAGCATTTTGAGTGTAAACTAGTGTAAATCAAATATAGGCATTCGCGGACGTTTTCGGGTAATAAACATGGGAGATATTAGCAATAAAAGGTTAGAATTTTAACACACCCCCATAAGACGCTGCTATTGCAAGCTGCGTAGCCTGTAGCCGCCTAGGTTGTGGGTTTATTCTGTTTTATTAGCATTTCTTCCTTTTTCTTTTCTTCTTCTTTTCGCGAAGAACAATTAGAAAAAAAATTGTAGAATAAAATGCAAAAAAGAAAATATTATGAATTAAACTCGGGCCAATTCTGCAAAATTTAAATGCATCGGCCGCTTAGACAACTGGACCATTACCTATATTACATATGTATAAAGCGCCATTTTCATACTGAGTATGCTTCGACTACTGTTAACCAAATTTTGGCAGAACTGAAATAAAATGTATTAACTGAATAAAAAGAAAAAAAACTGAAAAAGGCAGAAAATAAAAATTAAAAAAAAAAATCCTTGAATTTTGCGGGATTTGATTTCTTTTAAAAATGAAAAAATACCTCAAATTTGTTTTAGGTGTTTGTGACCGGTACTTAAGGGTACAAGGGTACGATAAGTTTGTGCCAACCGTGAATGTATGTAACAGGCAGAAGGAGTGATCTCCGACCCCATAAAGTATACATAGTCTTGAGCAGCATCACAAGCCCAGTCGATTTAGCCATGTCCGTCTGTCCGTCCGTCCGTGTTGGTAAACAGATCTCAGAGACTATACAAATTTTGGTGGTATACTTGTTTTTTGAGGTTATAAAAAAATCCAGACTTGCTGGACCAAAACGGACAACGGATTCGTGATAAGCGAGGATAGGGTACTCTTATCACCCAACCCTAACACATTTTTTTTTTTTGGGCTGTGCAATAGAGTGTATCGAAAATCAACTTTTTTTGATTTTCGATGACGCAGGGTGCGGAAAAGTTTCAGCCTGAAAGGATAATATTCATTATCCCCAATTTCGAAATTTTCAAGGACGTTGCGGGGATAGTGAATATTATCCTTTCGGGCTGAAATTTGTTGTGCTTTCATTTGACATGGTTTTACAACTTTTCCGCACCCAACGTCATCGAAAATCCAAAAAAAAAGTGGATTTTCGATACACTCTACTGTGTAATTAATAAAAATTAAACCGTAAATCTAAGACCGTAAACTCCGCTATATCTTGTAATTTATAGGATTACGTTGAAAACAGAGAAGTTATTATTTTTTTACATTAATTTCGCCATCATTTCTATGGCATTATTATATAATGGTCCGATTTCGCCAGCTCCGACATACACTAGTCGGCATATGTATTTTGACAACATTTAAATTCAAATTTAAGCATTATTTATACTTACTTTATAAAACGTTTGGTATCAATGGATAGGTAATTTAAATACCGTTTTAAAGGTACAATACTCTTCTTAACCCATTAAGTACCCATTGAAAGTTTTCAATTCTTCAAAAGATCTATTTTCAAAACTTTTTTTTCCGGGCTTAAACAAAAAATGTTTTGATGCAAAAAGTTACTTTGAACAATTCTAATAGTTATTTAAAAAAAATTTGTTCAAAAATCTCTTCGCGTGTATTTTTTAAGATTTTTTGAAAATTGCTAAATATGACTATTTTAACCTCTTTTCATTAAAAATGTTTATTTTTTGCATTTTCAAAAAATCATTAAAAATACACGCGAAGAGATTTTTGAACAAATTTTTTTAAATAACTATTAGAATTGTTCAAAGTAACTTTTTGCATCAAAACATTTTTTGTTTAAGCCCGGTAAAAAAAGTTTTGAAAATAGATCTTTTGAAGAATTGAAAACTTTCAATGGGTACTTAATGGGTTAAGAAGAGTATTGTACCTTTAAAACGGAATTTAAATTACCTATCCATTGATACCAAACGTTTTATAAAGTAAGTATAAATAATGCTTAAATTTGAATTTAAATGTTGTTAAAATACATATGCCGACTAGTGTATAATACCCTTGTACCCTGTGGGTACCGGGTATACAAATCTTGAAAATTTGAGCTTTTGGGGTCGGTGGAGCAAAATTCCCCAACTTGTGAATCCTGTTGTGTTCTAGCTTTACAAGGGGACATCTAAGTAAAATATTTCTCCATAGGCCCTATTTTTCTGTGTCTGGGCACATAACTCAAACAAATCTTAACCGATCATTGTGAAATTTCGTCAATATATCCAAAATATGGCTATTGATTCAGGCAGGATTTTTCCTCTACGCGAAATAGGAGTAAACATAATATTCTCCACTTACATCGACTTCGTGTTTCCAAGGTCAAGTCTTCCACAGGTTCAAACTCAGTGTCCGTGTCTAGGTCTTCTGAGCTCTACAAAATATAAGCAATTTTAAGAGAGTTTAGTAGGTAATATGTTAAACAACATAAATGAATGTGTTATACAGAACTTAAGAGTAAGAGAATGAAGAACATGTAAAAAGAGGAGAAGAATAAATACAGTCAATAAAAACGTAGTGTTAAGACATTACAATTATATTTTTATTATAAATCTTTAAGCTTATGATCGCTAATATTTCCTCATGGTCTTATAATACTGCATTAAAAGCATTATTAATTTGAGTTTTTGTTAGAGCCTTGACATAAAGTTTTACCTAAGTGTGAGCCAGACGACACTTGCAATGAAAATTTAATGCATTTAATTTAAAAAACTATAGATCGTCTTTAATGCGTTGAATTGTATCTAAAAATTTTATTTTTGTCTCAAAAGAGACCGAGGGCAAAAAAAATTAACAAAATAAATAAGTTTTCGACGGCATGGATTTTGCTCCGTGACAAAGAACAAAAATAAATAAATAAAATGAATAAATCTATTTACAAGAGTATATTAAAATGTAAGAAAGCTACAATCGAGTAATCTTGACTGTGAGATACCCGGTACCAAAAGATTAGTGTGTTAAATAAGAAGAAGAATTCAATGCCATCATGCTGCCTGAGTTCCTCATTCTGAAAAAATGTATAATTTTTAATGGCAAAATTAAACACTATTAAGCTTGACAATCGCCGCAGCTGCTACAGCTATGAATGTAGCCATTAAGCTATTAAGTCTGCGTGGTTAAAAAAGTTAATGGCATATAATTTTAATATAGCCATACTGTTAAAATTTCTTCCAACCACTATAACTTATAGCTGCCTTAGGAGCGAACGGGCCTAATGAGCCGACTTTCGGTGTTTTGAAAGATTAAAAGAAAATAATTTGACCCTTTTCTTGAATCTTTAATTAATAAAAAATAGTAATAATATTAAAGAAAAAGACTCAAATTAAACACATTAAGAACATTAAAAAAAGTTTAGAACCAAATCATGTTTTAGACCCTATCTTAAAGTTCCGACTGTCTTGACTGATAACTTCCTAATATATAATCTGATTTTACTAAAATTTTTGTATCTATTTACTTTGGACCGAAAATCACGATAATTTTCGATGGCTTTGCCAAATCTTAAAACAAACTCGATCTGCGTGCAACAGATAGGATTGTTTTCACCAAATTTGGTAGCTTTAGCTATTATAGCTCCATGGAAAAAAGAAACGTGGAAAAAAAGAAAATGTTCACATATTACCCTGCATACCCTGCGGAAGTCGGCAAAGCAGTTCAAAATAGTGCTAGTCAGTTCAAAGTTCCCACTATGTCTGAATTGGATTTGGACATTGCAGCGACAGTGGCTGCGGCCCAAAAGAAAATGACAGCTGCATTAAATACATCTATAAAACAATTTAGCACCATTTATGCTTACATACTGAGCCAAAAACCATGGCTGACGACGACGATTGTACCACGTACCACTAATAACAAACGGCGTTTAGAATCAAGCGCCCCCAATCCAAATTCAAAAACGAGAAAGAAAACTAACTTAGGTAAACCGAAGTTTGTATACCCTTGCAGTCTGCAATTAGATCATTGAAAATCAATCCATTTTGGTAATGTTGAAAAAAAAAATGTCAAATTATTATTTTACCTGTAGAATTTTACATTTTCATATAAATCGACCGATCCCTTCTATTGCAGCTATATGATATAGTTGTCCGATCTTAATGAAATAATCGGCTGTGCCTCCTTCACTGCGTTGCAAACATCATGACAAAATTATTATACCCTCTGCAAGGGTATAATTACTAGAAATTCAAGTAGCCCAAAGTTAAGTGTATCTGCCAATCGGTTCTCTGAACTGTCGGATATGGATGGTGACGATGAAGTTATCGTTTCACAAACCGTCATCCACAACCACTCAGACCAAGCCAGCAACAGCATCAACGGCAGTAACAGCAACAATAGCAACAACATCAGCAGCAATCGTAGTCTATACCAGCCCCCAGGCAGCAACGAAACTCCACCGTCTCACAAACCACTCCCAATTGTGGTTAAAAATTGTGAAAATCTTAGCGGACCTATCAGATCCACAGATCGTTCACCCAACAAAACATTCCGTTTAATTCCACCCAGATAATTCTGTTTTGATCCTGGCCGCTAATTTAGATACGTACAGTCATTTGCGAGTAGCTTACCTTAAAAAAGGTACCATTTCATACCTAGCAGCTTAAAGAGAAGGGATCTTATCGCATAGTCATCCGAGGAGTACATCACTCCATTCCGGATGACCATATTAGGGAATGCCTAACCTCACTTGGCCATACTAATCAGTTTATTTAAAGACCCAGAAGCCGATTCGACAAAACAAAGCTCGTCAACCTAGTCTTTGTTGAACTAGAGCCAGCGGCTACCAACAAAGAAATCCATAAGCTTACGACGCTCTTACGACGCCAGCAGATCCAAGTCGAACTTCCTCACAAACAGGACGATGTCGTGCAATGCTATCGGTGCCAATATAATCACACAAAAAATAACTGTCACAAGTATTCAACTATGTACGATGTACGGTAACTCACCCATACGCGAACGTCGCCGGTGGATCTCCTCAAGCACAACAGGCAAGCAAACCGCAAGGGACCAGTCATCAGCAGCAGCAACAATTCCCTCCACTAGGAAGTAGGAACCGGAAGCAGAACCAGCAAAGTCAACAAAGGGAACACAACCGACAGCCGCAGCACCCGACGCAGGACACAAACCCAAGGTCACTGCAACATCCAGGACCCCAATAACAGCAGAAAAGACAGCAACGAAATTCATCCCAGCAATTGCGAAACGATCAGCAATGACAGCGACAAGAGCAAATGCTTATGCGATCTGAAGAAAAAATATCAATGCTTGTACCTTAGCTTGACAAAATGTTCCAGATGATAATGTCTATGATGAAAGTTATCACCGGCCTCATTTCACAAAACGCGCCAGGAACTGCACAAGCAATCTCTGAACTTCTCTCAGTTAATCCAACCCAACCATGAGTCAAATGGGACTCAAAATTGGTGTGTGGAACGCCGACGGGCTGGCCAACAAGGCACTGGAGCTAGAGCTTTTCATACAAAAACATCACATTGACATTATGTTCATACTACAAGCTCCATGGGTATGACATTCACAGCCAACGCACGCCATCAGCAATCGACTTTGCCATATATGGAGGGATTCGCTCTGAGCTTATCTTTATTTTAGAAAGCTTGGAACTAAGTTCGGATCATATCCCTTTGGGAATCGAACTAAGAACTTCTGCTCACAAGCTCTCCCGGAAAATGCATCCGTCCTCAAAACGCAAGCATTCCACGGTTTCAGGCAGCAGTTAACCAGCTTGTTAACCACAACATGGTCCTAAGCTCCCATGAAGATATTGACTAAGCCACCGATCTCTTTATTCGAAATATCCACATCGCTGCCGAATCCTTAACCTGTGGGCTAGGTTCTATAACCCCATCTGATCCACCTCATGTACTTTGAAATCTGAGGTCCTGGATCTGGTGAGGTAAGAGCCTTGCGTTGTAGATTCATGCGGTCGTCATGGTGAGGACGATCTCAATGCAGATCCCAAAAAGCCATATGAGTTCAACCTCTGGAAAGCAGCAAAGTCAGTAAAACGTCAGCCCCTCGCAGAATCCCTATAATGCGTGCTGACAACACTTGGTGCAGATCGGATTCAGAAATTTCCTTGGCTTTTGCTGACGAACTGGAAGGCCGATTTCAGACATTCGACCTTGCAAAGCGTGAGGACGAGGGAGAAACACTGGTATTCCTTAATACTACCTTCCCAGATATTGGGCCTATTCGCCATGTAAGTCCGAAAAATGTTTGTCTTCAAATTAAAAAGCTGCACTCAAATAAAGCTGCAGGATTCGACAGCATAGGTAGCAGAGTTGCCAAGGCACTGCCAAAAAAAAGAGCATACTATTTCTTGTGATCTTCTTCAACTCCATGTTACGAATCCACCACTTCCCCACACAATGGAAGTGCTTGTTGATATCAATCATAAGAAAGCCAGGCAAATCGATGAACCTTGTTACGTCTCACAGACCATTATGCTTGGTGCTCACATTCTCTAAATTATTCGAGAGAATATTTCTTAGTAGGATGATGGAGTAAGAAGAGTTCAGGATGCCATTTCAGATCACCAGTTCGGCTTTCGGAACCACCATGGAAAACAAGAACAAACTCATCGAGTAACGCAGCATATTCTAGATGACTTTGAGAAGGGACAGTACAGCTCTGCTATCTTCCTAGACGTGAAAGAAGCTTTCGATCTAGTGTGGCATGATGGTTTGCTTTTTAAGCTAAAGACCCTCTTGCCAACTGCGCAATATCCTCCTACAGTATTATCTGCTAGATCGAAAATTCATGGTCGAAGTGAGAGGAGAAAGGTCAACTAGAAAGGTCAAGGTAGTGTTTTGGGTCCCGTGCTATACACCCTTTATACCTCTAACCTGCCTAATCCCAGAAAACCGGGTACCCTCCTGTCAACGTATGCTGATGATCCAGCTTATATCGCAAACTCGCCGTGTCGAATCGAAGCGTCTAGAAAAACACAAAACTTTTTGGACCTATATAGCGACTGGATGAACAGGTGGAACATATCGATAAATGGAAATAAGTCCCAACACTGCAATTTTTCGCTGAGGCACCGAACTCTTTCAAGGGTTAAATTGCAGGACACGCTCGTCCCCCAATCCCCTCAGGCGCAGTACCTGGGATTAATCCTGGACAAGCGGCTCATGTGGAGGCAGCGTACCAACAAAATAGCAGCAACATGCCGTGGAAAGCTAGAAAGCTTTTGGATGCTGAAGTCAACCAGCAAGCTAGCCTCTGTAACAAAGTGTTACTATACAGAGCAATATTAGTCTCCTCAATGACCTACTGCATCCAAATATGGGGTACGGCGTCCGACTCCAACATTATGAGAGTGCAAAGGGTCTAAAACCGAGCGCTGCGCACGATCACAAATGAGCCCTGGTATGGGAGGAATGTTGACATCGCAAACGACCTCCACATTCACACAGTGAGGGAGCAAATTTATCAACATTCAAGACGTTACAACTAACGCCTCCTGGCCCACACCAACCACCTAGCGGCTTCATTGGTAAACCCGATGATCAAACGAAGGCTGACGACATCCAGGGCAAGAGGGAGGCCTAGAACGCGAGCCCTTCACAAATAAGTCCCATTGTTAATTATATCATTTTTTATGTTATATGTATTACTCTCGCCAGTCCCTACGTAAAAATAAACATACGTCTATAAATATTAAAAAGAAAAAAAATTTTTTTGAGCAATATCCAAAAATGACAAATGCTGCTACGAACATGTTGAGAAACACCCAAAAATGAAAAAAGTTGCTAGACATCTTGAGCAACACGAATTAGTGCTGACAAAACAGAAGAATAAGCATACTCTCAAGTATATTTACTATGGGTACCGGGTATAAAAATGGGCTTACGATGGGTCTTGCATTGCTTGCATTTCGTGATTGAAAATGACGAAAATGCTTCGTCATGAAGCATGTCCGGCATGGTTTCATTGATTTTCATTGATAAACGCCAAATTGACAGTTTTTATCCAATCAAAAAGATCTTAGGTCATTGTATGAAGAATAAATTCAATAATACCCAGTTAAGCGTAAGTGAAAGTGATCGGTTAATTTGTCGTTGAGTTGAGAAAAACTCGTTTAAGGTTTCTTCATGCCGTGTCTCTCCTGTGAGCGGTCGCTCTTTAAGACGCTGCCATTTAAAAAAAAAGGATTTTGTTGAAAATATAAGTGAGCGAATAAGCAAAAAATTAATAGTCAACAAATCTGATTTCTGTATATGAAGATCAGGTTAACTATAGACCTCGAGTTGGCGCAAATTACGAATAATAAAAATACAGGTCACGAAAAATCTGAATAAAGAGTTAAAAGAATAGAAATGACAAAAAAAAAAACATTTTGGGTTTCGTTGGAACTGAACACGCGCCGATCTTGCCAAAATTAAATGCATCGGCCGCTATGACAACTGGGCCATGGCCGAACGATCCATTTTGGTAATGTCGAAAAAATATCACATTATGTAAATTTTGTAAATTTTACATTTTACATGTAGAATTTTACATTTTCATATAAATCGACCGATCCCTTCTATGGCAGCTATATGATATAATTCCGATCTTAATGAAATTAAAATCGTAATTCTAAAACTACAAAAAAAAACAAATATATCTTGAAATTTATAGAAATTCGTTAAAAACAGAGAAGTTAAAATTGTTTTTACAATAATTTCGACATCATTCCTATGGCAGGTATATGATATAGTGGTCCGATTCGGCCGTTTCGACTATGCTGAAAATTTCAGCCCGATAGCTCAAAAACTGAGAGACTAGTTCGCGTAGAAACCGACAGACAGACGAACATGGTTAGATCGACTCGGCTGGTGATGCTATGGGGTCGGAGATGCCTCCTTCACTGCGTTGCAAATATCATGGCAAAATTATAATACCCTCTGCAAGGGTATAATAAGAAGGGATATTTTTATTGTTCTTCTATTTTTTTTTTTTTTTTTGATTTTTAAAAAAATTACTTTTTTGTTCCAATTTTAAATTTTTAGTAGAGAATATAAAAAATGCCAAATTTCGCAGAGTTCTAAAACTACTAAAAATTAGTGGTGATACTCAACAAACAAACAAAAAAAAAACATTTTTACAATAGCGCGCATTTTGAGATATTGTTTATTTTTCACACAAACTTTTTTTAAAATTTATTTTTGTATATAAAATTTTTATATAGAGAATCAGTATTTAAAAATATGTTTAATCATTTTGATATTTTAAATTCTTTGATTTCTAAAAAAAATTATTTTTGTAGTTTAAAAAATTAAAAGTTTTAGTTTGTCAAATTAATTACACCTCTTCTGGTAGGCGTAACTTAACAAATTTAATACCCTTAAATTTTTGGAGATTAGCGTATTATTATATAAAAAAATGAAATAGATAACTTCAATAGTTCAAAAGTTTTTAATTTTGCAACGTGTTTTGAGCAAAGGAGCCACTGTGCGGTGGAGCAAAAGTACCCAAATTGTGAACGCTTTTGTACGCTTTAAATACGCGTCGAATAACACCTCAATTATACCGATCCCATTCTCCGTTCAAAAGGTATTCTATAAACAAGATTTTAACGCCCTTTTCGAAATGAAAACGTTTGTCCTGGTGCTTGTCTGTCCGTTTGGCGTTCTGTGTCAAATCTTCGTTTTACAGTGCTGGAATCACTTTTACTTTATTAAACGGCTCGAGCTCGACTTTTGGTATATAATACATATCTAAGAAAATTCGCTTTTCGAGATATTATTATTATCATTTAAATTAGTAGCAAAGATCCCATATACCTAACCGTTTACATGCACTATACGAGTGTGTTCAAAAAGTATCGTGAATTTTGAATTTTCGCGGGTTACGTATATTCGAATTTTGATTTTTTTTGTGGCGTTATGTTGGTACTCATGTCTCTCACTTGTGCCGACAAGCTCGGCCATTTTGAATGTTCACTTAATTGTTGACAGCTGCTTTGCTTGCACGTGTTTTGAGTCGTCTTCGATTTTTACCTATTCAAAAAAATGGATCAGAGAACCTGTATAAAATTTTGTGTAAAAACGAATTAAGTGCGCGGATGCATTCCGAATGTTGACTGTGGCATACGGAGACGCTACCTTGGACCAAAGCAACGTTTATCGCTGGTACAAAATGTTCTCAGAAGGCCGAGAAGATTGGCCTTTTGGCCAAAAATTGGCTTTTGCACCACGATAACGCCCCTGCTCACAAACAGGGCCCAAAAACAACACACTAATGATGCCGCAGACACCGTATTCCCCAGATCTGCAATAAACTTTAAAATCATCAAACAAAACTTAAAATATTTCAAATTTGAAAAAAAATTTTAAAATTTTGGCAAGGCAAAGTGATTGTCATTTTAAAATACCTTTCTAACGACATATGGCACGTTTCTGTAACTTTAGTAGTTTAGAAGTTATGGGCGCGGAAAATCAACCCCTGTTAGCTGTTTTCCCGCTTAACCAGCGGGAAAAAATTGTTCAACTCGAGTTGTTTAATAAAGTAAAAGTGGTTCCAGGTCTCTAACATGTAGATTTTATACATGCCGTTGTCCGATACTTCGCACTGGTACTATGACCCAACTCGGTTATAAAAACAAGTTAACAGACATTACGTGAACCGAAAATGTCCTTGAGATGAGTTTTCCTTTCAACAGGATAAAACCCACCCCAGGACTGGTCAATGCCTGACTTACAGAGAACAAGGTAAATGTTATAAGTTGACAAAGTCGGTCTACGGACAGCGAAAGCGTTTTTTACATTGTAAAAAATACAATAAACGCTGTACTTAATTTTACCCACAGTGCTTTGGGTACCGGGTATCTCACAGTCGGTCACACTCGACTGTAGCTTTCATACTTGTTTTATATTGTCAAAGCTTGTCAAATTTAAAATTTTACATATATATATGTACATAGATCAGCATATCTGTGAAGATAAGTGCGGTCGGGTTCACACTAAAGCCTAGTACTAAGATCAACGAAAACCGCTTACGGAATTTCGTCAGCGAAATTGCGATATATTTCGTTCGGAACTAGTGTGACCGAAGAAAACAAAGAAAATGGTCAGAATCGGTCAAGATCGGTCACACTGACTTGTATTTCCAGCTGTGTTTTGTAAACAAACTTTATAAATAAACTTTAAAAAGAGAAATTAATTTAACGAACTTGATTGGGCGTATTATTAAAGCCTAGTACTAAGATGAACGAAAAAAATCCATAAACGAAAAACTTCATATAAAAAAAAAGAACGAAAAGAGCAAGAAGAAGAATTTTGTGGTATTTCGTTTGGTCGGGTACTAAGATGAACGAAATTCCGTAAGCGAACCGGGTAAAACGGTTGGCAAAAGACACTAATAAACAGCTGTGATTCCGTAAGCGAATTATATCAATTGCATATATTTCGTAAGCAGCATGCAGGGGAAGGGGGAGGAGGCAATCGCTGCTCGGTTGTAGCGCTTCAACAGCCGTGAGAAAAATGTGGAATTGATAAAAGTCGTAAAGGCAAGCCATATTATATGCAATTTAGTACATAAATTAACTTTTTTTTGTGTTTTTATTGACAATTTTATTGCATATTTTTTTTATTGGCGGCGATGGCGGTAGCGCCACTATTATTTGCCTTCAACTCCATTACGGAACATTACATTAATAATACGCCCAATCAAATTCGTTAAATTAATTTCTCTTTTTTAAGTTTATTTATAAAGTTTGTTTACAAAACACAGCTGGAAATACAAGTCAGTGTGACCGATCTTGACCGATTCTGACCATTTT